>OOFJ01113664.1:0-10830 GCA_900323375.1 Benthosema glaciale
TTTGAATCCGGGTCCTCCTTGCACTAACAAGGCCTTACCATGCTGTTTTAACGGTCCCGGCGTGTGTAAACACAGACTAAACACCACTCCAGTCTCCAGATCGATCAGGGACTGAACCGGCTGCAGCAGGATGCAACGAAACCAAACACAATTAAATTAAATTAAATTAAATTAAATTAAATTAAATTAAATTAAATTAAATTAAATTAAATTAAATTAAATTAAATTAAATTAAATTAAATTAAATTCAATTCAATTCAATTCAATTCAATGACAAAACGG
Source organism: Benthosema glaciale (assembly GCA_900323375.1). Classification (NCBI taxonomy): domain Eukaryota; kingdom Metazoa; phylum Chordata; class Actinopteri; order Myctophiformes; family Myctophidae; genus Benthosema; species Benthosema glaciale. Next base: position 283 of record OOFJ01113664.1, read on the forward strand.
ACGTTTAGATTGCCAAAGCAAGTGTCACAAATAAATACAATACAATAAAAACTGTTGAAAATGGGGAAAGTATATACAGTTGGAGGGGGTACAGCATTTTGTAAACAGAGTTGTGTCACATTGTATCGTTATATACATGTTATAACAGAGTATAGAGCTTTTTATTTTATTTTATTTTTATTTTTAAGACATGCCAACAGTAGCTCTCGCAATAGCAAATGACAACGATGACCGCCTCAATGGGACGGCGATAATACAGCACAACTTTAGCAGTATAGTGACATGCAGGAAGTGCATGTGTGGATGTATGTTGGAGCATTTCCATGCATTGGCTTCATACGATTACTTATCATGTTGTGTTGTATGTATATACTGTTCCTTGCATGTTTCTATAACTATAACTGTGTGTCTTTCTTTCTAACGTGTCGTTTGGTGTGATCTTCATGCATGCGTTGGTCTAGTGCTGACTGGCGGGCACTCACAGGAGGTAAGTGACCTCTGCTAAACCACTTACGAGTTGTGATGACTCACACAGACAGCTCTGGAAGCACACTTCCTACCTTACTTAACCTAGTAACTTTCACCAGGCAGGAACAGACGAGCTTGGAGATTAGTCGGGTATAGACGAGCTGTACGGGTGAGAAATTTGGTATATAGTGTTTTTTTATTGGCCTAAGATATTGTCTATATACATACCTTCATGAATCCACTTGCTGACCGGCTGTGGGTATTATTGGGCAATTGTTTTTTATAGGGGTTTCTTGTGACCCTCCCATTATAATCCTATGGCAGGCAAAAATTGTCAAACATGTCAAACTTTCCTTTTGCTTTAAGTAGCATGTCAAACTAGGGGGTTTTCATGATTCTGAATCCATTCCAAGCATTAGTTTTCCACAAAACTTAGCTATGGCTAAAAACAGCCATAGCTACTTGCCCAAAATTGTGATGACCTCATCATTTGTCATGACTTATTTAATCCAAGTAATGCTTGGAATGGGTTCAGAATCATGAAAACCCCCTATTTTTCTAGTAGTTTGACATGTCACATGCTACTTAAAGCAAAAGGAAAGTTTGTATTTTTTGACAATTTTGCCTGCCATAGAATTATAATTGGAGGGTCACAAGAAACCCCTATAAAAACAATTGCCTAATACCCACAGCCGGTCAGCAAGTGGATTCATGTTTTAGTCCAATAAAAAACACTATATACCAAAATTTCCACTTTAAACAAAAGAAACCTGTCGGCTACCCGACTAGATCGGAAGTTGCCAAAGAAGATAGTCGCTGTAGAGACAGAAAAAAGAGCAAGAAGTTGACAAAAACAGACTTTTTCATAGGATCTCTTTTTATGCCGGACATGAAATAAAGCATATTTAAAAAATAAAGCATACACATTGGTAGCCTTGAATAGGATTTTTTATTCGAAAATGTGATTCCTGATGATTTTGTGTGTATCAGTTAAACAAAATATGCATTTACAGGCTATGCTTTTCAAAAACAAATAAAACAGACAAAAACTGATACAATTTAAAAATGTCATCCGTTGCGACCCCCCACTGTCACCTTCCTGTGACCCCCACGTGGGGGTCCCTCCCGACCCACAGTTTGAGCACCCTCCTATAACGCGCCTCACCTGGTGTCACATGACGTGTCGTCCCCGTCCCCCCGGCAGGAGGACGAGGAGGTGAGCCTGGAGGAGGAGCTTCAGGTTCAGGAGGTGGAGCAGGAAGCGGTCAAGCCGTGGATGCGCAGCGTGTCGAAAAGCTGCTCCTGCGACTGCGACGGGCAGCAGCTGTCCTCACGCAACCGCACCAGACGCAACAAGGGCCCAGTCCCTCAGGACTGCATGCCAGGTAGGAGCCGGTGTTGTTCTCGTCGACTAAAACTAAGACGAAAAATGTTCGTCGACTACCTTTTTCCACTGACGAAGACTAAATGGAAAATAAATGAAAACTAAGCCAAGATGACTAAAACTAAGACTAAACATGGTGACAATTTTGTCAACAAATAAAAACTAGACTAAAATTTGAGGAAGGGACTAGTGGACAAGAGATCCAGTATAAATAAAAGACAAGTCTGTTTCATGCTGAAAATAGTCAATCTACAAGCTCACAACGCGTTGCGCTGTGAGCTTGTAGATCGACTATTTTCAGCAAGTGTAAAATCTGTCATCAGGACGGCATCAAGGCCCGGCAAAACACATTTTAGTCGACTAAATCAACGGTAGATTTAGTCGACTAAAATCTTATGACATTTAGTCGACTAAAACTAGACTAACACTAAGACATTCCAGGTGACTAAAAGGTGACCAAAACTAAATGAAACCTATTCAAAATACTATGACTAAAACTAAAATCAAAATGTGCTGCCAACAACAACACTGGTAGGAACAAAAGCCCCGTCCCACAGGACACGGGCAACTTGCGCCCCCCGGGGGCCACATGCGGACCCCACCTTCACTTATAATGTGGTCCCGCATGGTTAATAATCAGAATAATACTGATCTATCATTCATTTAAGCTGTTATACCATTCCAAACATGCAAACTAGACCCACTTTAATTACAAAGGCTATCTTAATGACTAGTATTAAAATGTCATTGTCTTTTCTTTTTTTTTTCTTTTTTATCTCCAATGTATTTGTATTGATAAATGTTAACATAAGTATAACTAAATACATTTGAAATTACATAAAAAAGGTTACTTAGCAAATTTTTGCGTGACAAAAAATCTACTTTCTGGCCTTGACAGCCCATATACATCCAAACAGAAAAGTCCTCTCTGGTTGCATTAAACGACATTAAACAACGTTAAACTCACTTTGCCACTCACTTTCTGCATGCGCAATATAACCCTCTATCTAGATAAATCCACAGAGGGCTGCCCTGGCGGGCGCAATCATAGCTGCAGTGTCACATTAAGCGCAAGCTTGACACCGCAGCATTGATTGCCTACAGCTGGCCTCGCCGGCACCGCTATGTGTATTCGTCTATATGCCTCCATGTTCTCATACACCTGTTGGCCTTAGTCGCGACGTTCATAAACTCTATACAGATTGTGCTTAGTCACACCCACTTCTGTGGCCAGTGCCTGATCTCACCTACAACAACTGCGGACTAGACCTAAATATGACTCTATGAAAAGACCGTGCGGCGGAGGCCCGCCGCCTCAAGCGAAGTTGAGCCACTCGAGACACCACCGCTAAACCGCTCGAATGTTCAATTGAGGCCTATCTCGGCGCCACCTCACTCCCATTTTTTAGGATCCAAGATGGCCAGGGTGGGTGGGGTGGAGGTGAGCGGGTGGGGTCGACATATGCCCTTACTGGGCTGCATTCAAGACATTTGCCTTGTGTCTGACACCTGACTTGTGATTGAACACACCTTTGATGGATGTGTTCTTCCCCCCTCCCCCTCATCGAACAAAATGTTTGGTCAAACCATATAGGCTTCCATTGGAAATGCATTGGAGCGACCATTTAACACAGACACAAGACAGGTGTTTTAAATATGTGAATGCAGCCCAGTAAGGGCATATGTCGATCCCACCCACTCACCTCCACCCCACCCACCCCGGTCATCTTGGATCCTAAAAAGTGGGAGTGGGGTGGGGCAGAGATAGGCCTCTATTGTCTCAAAGAAACTGGGATGTCAGGTAAACAATGGTAGACAGTTGGCATATGTAATAGTAATGGTAGACAGGTAGCATCTCTTTAAACAACGCAGTATCTCAATAACATTCGGTAAATTGCATTGGTGGACTTACATCCAAGTCGGTGACAGGCAGTGAGAGGAAATTGCTCCATTGCTGGTCAATGTCAATGGCATGAGGATGCACCAGGTCAGACAGGGTAGCAGTGCTATCCAGCAGGCTCTGAAAAACACAAAACACGACACAACATTGACAAAGCATTTTTTTTAAACAAAATATACTTTTCAGTCTATCGATAATGTTTTTAAAAGCTACTGAAGATACCGAAGATGAAAAGGACAACTACAATATTATGTGCTGTTCCTTTTTGACTGATTGAATAATGTTAATAGTCAGAAATGTGAACCGCACGAGGTACAGTCAGTAGTGATGTTGCACGGGCCGACGAATAGCCCTTAGGTCCCGCGGGTTGAATCGTGGGACGGGCAGACGAGTCAAGAGAGTAATTATCCCCCTCTCTCCTGGTCTCCCATCAATCTCCTCCTGAAATCATCTAGCTCGTGTTCCATGTTTTGCTTATTTGATCAAGTATGCACAGCTGCCTCCAATGATATCCCTTCTGCACGTCAACTTTATATTTGAATGTCCCTTCTCCCTTTTAATGTTGTTGTAGAACAGGACACTCACTGTGTTTATCTACGTTAACGTTTAATGTTCTCTCATAGTAGTCTACACAATTAGAAGACGGGGAAATTCTCTCTCTCTCTCTCTTTTTCAAAGATAATGACACCAAACAGCTGACTGTGCTTAATGGTCTTTTGAACACAGCCCCTTTGTTCATAATATGCTTATGTTACGCTGAAAAAATAAATATGACTGGTCGATGCTATCTCCGCGATTATTTGCAGGCTAACAAAGAGACAGGAGTAGTAGTAGCCTAATATGGCCTACACCCACCCACTGACCCACTTCTTTAGAGAAGCCATATGTAACGTAGCCTATTTATTTGGTTATTTTATTATTTTGAACATAGTTACAACTCAAAAGACTATGAACACGCTGAACACGCTGGATGAAAAATGATACGTTCATTGATCATTTCATTGTAGACTTTATAAGCAGCCTATTTAGCCGTAGTACTGTTGACTGCGCCGACATTATGGAATGCTCTTCCCTTACATATTAAAGTCAGCCCCACCCTCGATATTTTTAAATCCAAACTGAAAACGTATCTTTTTAGTCTGGCTTTTAACAAACTTGATGCTTCTGTTTGATACTGTTTACTGTTATGTTGTTTTGTTGTGTTTAACTTGTTTTTAATATAGAATTTATTGCTATTGTCTTTTATTTTGTTGTAAAGCACTTTGGTTCAACTGTTGTTTTTAAACGTGCTATATAAATAAAATTGACTTGACTGTACTACAATATGGCTTGGAAACAGATGGCATTGAACATCAACTTGGATTTTAGACCGGCGACGCTTCTGCAAGGGCCCATAGTGTTTCAGTTGCACGGACAGACACAAAGACACGCGTTGCTTGTTTTCTGCGTGTTTCAGACAATACATAATTCATTTTGTATTATTCTTTTCAATCACGGTGATCGACGTAGCGGCGGGCAGCGGAGTGGGATCAACATGAGCGGATAGCGAGCGTGACAACAGCCCCCTGGAGCGAGGAGCGGCATTTCCCCTTGCTCCACTCACATGCTCTGCAAATAATACAATAATGCATGCCATCAACAAATAAAAAACACTGTGTGTACAAAGGAGAAAAAGTGAAAACGCCGGCTGGGGAATGACACACATCTTTTCTATGGGAAATTGCATTTCGCTCCCCTGTGGTTTCTTGATAGATAGTTTTTCAGGCTAGTTTTGAAAGAAACCAGAGAGTGATTCACATCTTTTAAATGGGTGGTGTCAGGGCATTCCACATTTTGGTGGCAGAGTAGTAGAATGAGAACTTGTTCTATATTTGGGTAGTGCAAGAGCGTTGTCGGAACCACAATGCTAGAACTCCTTCTAGCATTGTGGCTGTCACTCACTTTGGAGAAGTCAGTCAGGTATCAGGGTATACCCATAATCGTCAAAGCCCCTTTGACTATGTCTAGACTGGCAACCATATCTTGCGCCACTCATTACAGCTTTTCCCTTAACATATTTGCCATTTTTTACTATTTTGAAAAACATTTTAAAATAGTTCAAGTAAACAATCTACATTGACACATTGTTAGCTTGTAGATCGGCTATTACAACCAGGTTATGCCTTTCCTGACAGGAAATGGGGAGAGAGTTGGGGGTTGACACGAAGCAAAGGTCGTCAGGAAACAAGCTTACCGGTTGTGAGCTTGTAGACCAGCTATCTTTTATTTTCCATATTTGTAGAAATGTAATGAAATATGTTTTTCAGCTTTTAAGCTTTTGATTAGAACTGATTTTGTATTTTTTGACAAAATATTAGTAAAAACATTGGCGATCGCTGGGTGTAAAATCCATATCGGTTCCAATCGATAGATTAGATCCAAGGATGCTCACCTCTTGTTCCAGTGTGGAGCTCTGTGTCAGCTGGCTGAGTACAATGGCCTCCTCCTCTTTGGTGTCATCTTCCTAGTGGGGCAAAGAAATGCAGATGGAAAGAAAATCTTAAGACACAGTTGACAAACAGCATGACAAAGAAAAGATAAAAATTAAGAAAAACTGTCTATCGGTTTGTTTGCAAAACAATCTAAGGCAGATCATTGTATTTATGGCCCAGTAAACCCAATCCAGCATTATTTTTTTAATTGGATGTCTGACTGAGAAAACAATCTGTTCTGGTGCAGAGGGTTTGTTGTAAATGAGTAGTGGTTGTAACTGCTCAAGGAGCTGAACCCAGCTTAACTCACTGTCAGACACAACTGTTATTATCTGGCGGTCAACTGTGGTCATGGGCTCCTGAGCTGATACATGAACTCAAGGACTTTGTGTATGTGTGTGTGCCAGGACACTTTGCATTAGGAATGTGTGAGTGGGGAACATGAGAACATAACATATAAAACTAGGCCTTTGGTCCTCTTTAAGTCTCAGTGTTGTAAGGCCAATCATATAGGAAGAGCTTAGCTGCTCCTAACAGCAACAAGACCCTATAATCACCCTACTGCAGCATAAAATGTGGCCATGTAGGTTACCACCTATCTGCAAGGACAGAATGTTCTTCACATTACTAAATTCACTGCCCCAATTACATAAGCTATGTAGCTATATATGAGAGCAGTCAAGGGGAGTGCCTGCTGTGTTGACACAATGTTGATGCTAGGGAAAGTTCTAAGCAGGCTCTCTGTTTGGACTTGTAGACTTCTGATGAAGATGCTCGCCCAGCCCAAAATGGCTCTAATAATCTCCAAGTGCAACTGTAGTACACTCTTTAAAAAAAAAAAAAAACATTACACAAAATGTAGGCTAACAAAAACATGCAGAAAAAGTAGGTGAAGGATCCAAGATATGTCAACATGATCTCTGTCACCAGGACGCTCCTTGCAGGGCTGTGTGAGTGTGGTCCACTGCTTTTGTGTAAGCAAACAGGGTGTGTGACTAAGCCTCACTTCTCCACCTCTCTACAGCCCTGCAGCTGGTGGTGCAGCCAGACAAGAGGGATACAGTTACAGAGTCAGGACAGGCATCTGGGATCACATAGAGCCTATATGTAGCAGCTGTCTCTCCCCTGAACCAGTAAGACTGGCTCACTATGGGGAATCAGAGGTGGTCTTTATGAACGAAGATAGACATTGCATGAGTATGACAATAACCAGTGGTACAACTTCAGTCAAAATGCAATGCAATTTCCTTATTGCAGCGAATAAGGAAATCCAATCCAAATCATTTACATCAATCTGACTGATTGATGTAAACAGTGACAGTGTAGGCACCAAGCGAATATATTGTTGAGTTGACTCACAGCAAATATAGTTTACCCATTGAGGATGAGGAAGTAGCCTAATATGCCTTAATCTGGGAGAAGTCATAATTCAAAATGGTTCTGACTTGTGGGGAAGGTAACAATGGCTTGTTAAACAATGGAGGTTAACAGGTGCACTGGACATTCAGTTGGGAGACTTACAGATATGCATTGAACCAGTAATAAGACTGGGTTAAGCTAAATACTGTAATTGTAAACACAGTATCGAGCAGTGACGTAATGTTCAATTTTAAGTAAACTCTTGCAGATAGATACACACGTTGCAAATTAATCACACTATCACAACTTAGGTTGAAATTTCCAAAAGAGACAAAGTACTCATAGCCCTTGAGAAGTTGAAATGTGAATGCACATCCGAATACTAGCATGAAATTGCCTAGCTTCCTTGTGCATGGAATATGGATATGGACGAATGAAATGGCCAAACATAGCTCCGTTTGCAAACATAGCATAACTTCATATTGCCATTAGCTAGCTCAGTGGTTTGGGGGACAAGGACCCCCAAAATGACACTCATTAGCCTGTGGACCCCCATTTGAAAAGATATGCCAGAGATCCCCATAAGAGAAGATTTGCATGGCTCTAGCAGTGATTCTCAACCATTTTAATTTCAATGACTCACAGTTTGATATGCATTAGGCTACAGTCTTTACAGAGCCCCATTTAATGGCATATTTCTATCTCTGGGACCCCCAACATTGTAAAATCAATGTTGGGGAGTGTAATTCTGAGAGTGTACAAATGGATCCAAGGTTCCATTTGGTTCCTAACTATCATTTAGCTGGAGACCCCCTGGAACTCCCTCAGGGACCCCACTTTGGGAACTACTGAGCTAGCTAACAACACATAGCTAAGCACAGCTCTGGCTGGCAGCATCATGATCATATAGGGGATCGGATCAAACTTTTAGTTTATGCATAATAGCTTCAGTTGGCCTGTACGTGGTGGTTGTAATAACTTTAGTAAGGGAACCTTCTTTACAGTGTGAAGAACGTTGTAGTTTAGATCACTATCACTGGCTGCCAAACACTTGCCTCTTGCAGATCCTCCTCACAGGCTCCGGAGGAGCAATAAGGCCTTGTTGTTTGGCACTCCTCTTGTCCACTGTCAGGCAGGTGTTGACCGTCATCACCAGTGGCATGATGTTCCCCGGTGCTGCTGCTGTCCAGCCCGGGGACGGTGATGTCAACGCCGTTACTGTTGTCCGAAGGCTCATCGGTCCCGGTCCTGTCAGTGTCAGGCACCTGGTGGACCAGCCACGCGTTCAGCTGTGTGGGGAACCGCGGAGAGGACCCAAGTGTCCGAACCTCGTCCAGTAGCCGGCGACTGGCGAAGAAATAGTCCAGTTCGGGACACTTGGGGTGGACGCTGTATCCATCTAGGTTGTCCCTCAGACTGTGGAAGGGGGTCTGGATGTAGGCTGAGCTGGGTCCCAAGTTTATCTCGTGAGGCGTGATGAAATAGCCGTTCAAGTAGCTGTCGACGTCCACGCGAACTCCAATCAAACTGAGTAAGATCGTGAACTGGATCAGACCTTCTGTGAGATATTTTTTCGCGATTTGCATTTTCTATGTCGCTCTTGAGAATTACGACGGATGAGAAATTGTGAATCCCTCAACCGACCCCCTTTTTCCCCGTCTGAACAAAGAAAAAGACTAACAAAAGAGCATGCGTTCCCCCTGTCAGACAAAGAGGTCCGCCCGAGCCGGCAAAAACTGTTGGGCTATAGTAACGATCCCATGGCCCGGAGGGACGGACAAGGCGCTGTGATTGACAGATTGGTTGTCGAGCAGCAACATCAGCAAACTACTGCAGTGTACAGCTAGGCAGCAACTAACTAACTGACTTTATAACGACGTCACGTTATAGATATATATATATATTTTTTTTTTACAGAAACTCGTTTTAGACCAATCTTATAAGCGTGTAATAGGATCAAATCAAATCAAATCATCCCCTTGTCGTTTAACCGATTTCATTGTTGTGGTTTGGGGTGGTGCGGAATTGTGGCAGGTCAGGGGTTAAATGCCGGTGGTTTCCATTAAAAACAACTGTCTGGCTGCTTTCCTTGTCCAATCAAACTCTGTTGCCGTGGAAGATTTGGGGTCTGCCGGTTGTAACAACAACTAACTAATAATAACTATACTGATATTCCATCATCAACTACTGGTGAAAGTGGTATTACCACTGGCAACGTTAACTAGTGCTTTGAAACCTCTTACCTCTGAAACAATGACTACTTTGTGTATTATTTGCCAGGAGGAATAGTAGCTGTTGTTGTTATGTAGAGATGACTATTGGTGGAGTCTAGATCCCATAGAATGGAAGGCCGCTATATAGCGCTGTGATTGGCTAACGACCCGGAACGACAGTTATAGCATATTCTCCGTCGTACGTTCGTGTCGCGTGCCGAAAATAGCAGGTCTACAAGCTCACAACGTTTCGCCTTTGCGACGCGGCCTGAGCTTGTAGATCAGCTATTTGTTTCCTTTCGCGCGACACGACCGTACGACGAAGTATACCCCTGCTATGTGATTGGTTCGTTGTTTGTTATAAACATGTGCTGCTGAGCAGAGCTGAGGTTATTGTCACCACTGTAAACGTCACCATGGGCATATAGAGTGTAACAGCGTGCACGTCACAGAGAAGGGGGCGGAATCAAAAAAGCTAGCTGCGCCATTTTCCTGGGGACAACTCCAGCGCACAGAGTAGAGTGACGGTGGTGTGTTTTTGTAAACATCGATCTCGTTCTTAGCGACATGACAACATACTAAACATAGTGAACCAGAATAAAAAAATAACGTTGGACTCGGCATACCTTACAAGGACAATTTGAACCAGTGAACCTTGAGGAAAGGGAGTGTTACCTCAACAAATGAATACAGACTGGACAGAGGATGCGTTTGACGTTCTACCACCACCACTAACAAGCTACAAGCTAATAT
>OOFJ01113669.1:0-15103 GCA_900323375.1 Benthosema glaciale
AAAAATCATGAAAAACGAAAGGCTATAGTCCATATTTTTCCAGATTTCGGAGGATTTAAAAAAAAGTCAAAATCATGAAAAACTAAAGGCTATAGTCCATGCTCTCAGATTGCATACTATAGCGTGTCATTTTTCCCCAATTTCGGAGGATTATAAAAAAAGTCAAAAATCATGAAAAACTAAAGGCTATAGTCCATACTTTTTCCAGATTTCGGAGGATTTGAAAAAAAGTCAAAATCATGAAAAACTAAAGGCTATAGTCCATACTCTCAGATTGCATACTATAGCGCGTCATTTTTTCCCGATTTCGGAGGATTATAAAAAAAGTTGAAAATCACAAAAAACAAAAGGCTATAGTCCATATTTTTTCCAGATTTCGGAGGATTATAAAAAAAGTCAAAATCACAAAAAACAAAAGGCTATAGTCCATATTTTTTCCAGATTTCGGAGGATTAAAAAAAAAGTCAAAATCATGAAAATTAAAAGGCTATAGTCCATGCTCTCAGATTGCATACTATAGCGTGATTTTTTTTACGTGCAAAAATCTGCCTTTAGTTTTTCATGATTTTGACTTTTTTTCAAATCCTCCGAAATCTGGAAAAAGTATGGACTATAGCCTTTAGTTTTTCATGATTTTTTACTTTTTTTCAAATCCTCCGAAATTGGGAAAAAATTGGCAGATTTTTGCACGTAAAAAAAATCACGTTCACGTAGAAACTCTATTCACTTTACTTGTTTTGTAGTTTTTGACCTTTTTAACTTAAACTCCCAATGCATTCTCAATGGCAAAAGCACAGACTTTGGCACGCTACTAGTCCTACATATTTACATGTAGAAACCCCATTCAAACTTTAAAATGTTCATCTTACATGCTTGCCTGAAATGAATCTTTGAAATGTTTCGTAGTTTTAGAAATATAGTGCTTTCAAATTTGAGAAAATTAGAATGGGGTCAGATTGTTTTTATAGTCAAAAATCACGAAACACTACATACTATAGTGTTTTGTCGAAAACCACGAAAAACGAGATACATAGGCTACATTTGACTTTGCTAATAGATATCAATCAAGGTTTAGCAACTCAATAAAGCACGGGTCAGGACAGGTTGGCTGAAATTTGGTATGTAATACCTCTGCTTTGCCAACAGATGGGGAGCTTTCCTAACCTCTAGTATGTCCAAAGTGTTCAAGGAGCTGTGGTGTTTAAAAAATAAAAAAATAAATAAAATAAAATAATAAAAAATAAAATAATAATAATAATAATAATAATAATATATATATATATATAAAAAACATATCAAATATTCATGTATGAGCACACGATTCCACAGTAAGATGAATGTTTTTTTTTTCTTTTCTTTTTTTTAACCGTTTTAATGGAGTTTCTAACTGAAAGTGTATAGGAGTATAGATAGTTTTGAGCGGAACAAAATAGTGTAGCCTAGGAGGTGATACCTACAGTTGATGGCATTGCTATCTGCTGGTGAACTATTATATTTTCTTGTCCTGCTGCATCAATAGGCTGTTCCTCAAAGTGGGCTCCAGGGACCCCCCCGGTGCTCACGAGGGGGTTCCAGGAGGTCCCCGGCTAAATGAATTGATATAGCATCAAAATCTGTTTAATCACTTAAAATAGCCTATATAATTAGATCACAATGCCTTGCGTTGTGGTGGGTTGTGAGCTTTATTATTATTATTTTTTTAAAATGCATTATTATTATTATTTTACTTGAGACATTAATACTTTGAGAACCACTGGGCTACCACTAGGGCTGCGCCTGCACTATATGGACAACACACCCCCCTCCCACCCCCAGATCTCTGAAGTGAATCATGCAGTCTTCAGTGTGTGACCATCAGAAATCAAGCAACAATTAATCAATACAAATATTTTTTTATTATTGTATAGATGTAGAATTGCGAATAACAAAATGTAATCTTTTATGACACTGATAATTTGCAATATAAATTATATAACTATTATTATGTAAAAAATAGAATCATGACTATATGAGGTATATATGTCCATACAATGTCAACATTAAAAGACATTCATATTGATGGGTTTATTTCCCTATTCATTTTAATCATCTATTCTACAGTTAGTTATACATTGATATGCCTTTAAAGTTGACTTCAATCAAATGGATCCTTGCAGCTTCCGGAGGGATCGAGGTCTCCTTATCGGGGTCTCTGTTCACTAGTGATGTACAACAATGGAGACCGTCTGTCTGTCTGTCTTCAGGGGGGGCAAACATGCTCACCCTCAACCACGTACCACACCTCGTTGCGCCTGTTCCACATGGCCATGGGACTACGAGGACGAAGAGGAGAGAGAGAGAGAGAGATGAGTTTGTTTACAGCAGTGGTTCCTTTTCATGTCAAGTACCCCCAAATACACATTTATTAGGCCGCGGACCCCCGTATTTGAAAGTTTTTATTTTTTTACAGATCTAGCGGTGATTCAGAAACAATTTAATGGATTTTCACATGCATTAGGCTCCGGACCTCGATTTAAAGGCATTTCTATCTCTGGGACCGCCAATTTATATTGTAAAACCACTATTAATTTAACTCTGAGAGTTAAAGGGTCCATTTGGTTCCATTTGTACATTCTCGAGTTATACCATCACACCCCCCACACACCCACCACACACCATCACACCCCCCATCTCAAATAAATTTGTTCCATGCAGGGACCCCCAAAAGCAACGTTTTGAGTTAAAAAATATTTTTTTCTTTATAAAGATCTACAAGCTCTTATTGACACAGCACTAAGTGAGAAAAAATAAACTGTAGTTGTTGTGGTTTTCAAACCTGTTATATCCCGCGGCGTAGTAGAAGTCTTTGCTGTATTTTGCCCCAGCCTTATCGAGATCTCTGCGAAGATAGTAGGACTGAATCCCGTTGGACGCTGAGCTCATATAGCCTCCATAGTACCTGACGTACACCTTAACGTCTGGCATGTCCATGATGTACACCTACAAGGGAAGAGGAGTTCTGATGTCATCATCCAGGCCATAATAAATCATTATTAATAATATCCACTTAAATCCTATTAACCATGTGGAGCGGCAGGGACGTGCACATAGACATCAAAGGGGGCTTCAGCCCCTGCCCTTTTGCCCGTCTGTAAAACAACTGCCCTTTCCAGACCACGAATGCAGCATTTACTATGGTCAAAGAAATGCAATTAAATGCGCAAATCTTCCAGAGTCTTCTGAACTTGAACACAGTATTTTGTGTTAAACAGTGTTTAGAAATCCATGTCGTGCACTACATCTCCACTAACTAAAGAGGGCTGGGTTGCGCACCGAAAATAGCAGAGCTACAAGCTCTCAGCGTGTCGCAGGGCGACGCGTTGAAAGCTTGTAGATCAGCTATTTTCGCTATTTATGTCCAAAAGTGCCCTCTTACGGGATTTCAGCCCCTGCCCCTCTAACACTCTGTGCACGTCCATGTTGACCATGTTGTGTGTGTGTCCATACTTGGTCTCCCCCTTTTCGTCCCTCAGTCTACACTACAGTGTAGAGTCTACACGACGTGTTGCGAGCTTAGAGATTGGCTATTTTGAATGTCCTACAAATGTTTGGATATTGTGATATTCACAGAAATTAACACTAGGATTCAAGTGGTTAATGACATAATAAACTCTCTCTCTCTGAGAGCCTACCTTTGGATCAGTAGGTCTGGGGGGGTTGGCCTGGTGTTCGGATGGGAGCAAGAAGCTCATGGTGTAGACACTGGACATATTGACAACCACGGGAGATGTCATGTCAATCTTTGCACCTGTAGGTTACACGCGTGCATGTCAGCAAGAGACGACACAAGTGATTCCAACTGCCTTCTAAACGGAACGCACATGTGTGATGCACGGACAGGACACACGCAAAGACACGCACACACGCACGCACGCACGCACACACACACACACAGTACACAAATTGTACGCACTCTGCTCATTTGCGCCAGTGATGTATTTGTATAAACTCCAGAAGGCTCTGTATGTTGGCGCTTCCATGAGCCAGCCTGATTCATCTGTTGAAGCCCATTTCAGAGAACTGTAGTATCGCACCTGTTATCAAAGAAACACATCAGACAAACATCGTGTGAGTTTTCTGAAAGGTTAACAACTCAAATGTCTAAAACTCCAAAGTCATTCACACTCACCTCGTAAGGCTCAGATTTCTCACCACAAACCCGATCAAAATGAAGACATTCCTTGGTCTCATCAGTGCAGATAGGTGACTCAGAGGAGAGCCTGTTCATTTAAAGAAGAAACCTTTTATGCGTTAAAAATGTAATGTAAAAGTAACACGGAAGTGTATTGATTCATGTTAAAGACACCAGTCCAGCAACTCATTTTTCTAAATGAAAATAAATGTGATTTTATATTGGTATGATATCTAAATAGAAAGTTTGTGTAGTAGGCCTATTTGATCTGTATCTTCACTTTCACATTCAATCGCAATAACATGTACAGTCATTTCCTCTCCCTAATGAATGGTTTTGAGTGTAACCATTGGCCCAGACGGATGGCGTAAACCGTCTTGGCACCTATAGGCTGCTAATGCCACCTGACAGCATGTCGAAAATTGCGACTCCCGATCCAGACGACCTTTGCTGCGTGTCATTCCCCATCTCTCTCTCCCCATTTACTCTCTCTGGCTACTGTATCTATCAATAGAGGCACAAATAATCCCACCAAAGATATCTTAAAAATAACAGTGAATCGATGAGCTCCCTATACTATAGCAAGACTAAAACCAACAAGAATGTATTATTAGGAGGCTCCTTGAATGCAAAAAGAAGAAGCAATAAATGTTTAAGAAATGTACTAACTGCAGTAATGCATGTTCTTGCTATGTGTTTCAAACTAGTGTTTGGAATAATAATAATGTCTGCTTCCGTTCCATTAACACATTATTTCACTCATTATACAAGCAAAGCAACAAAAACAGTAGTTTAATGTAATATAATAAATAACAATTAACAGTTTTCTTACCCCACTCTCGCATCAGCTGTCAGCACCAGTAGAAAACCCACTAGCCCTGGAATCAGAACCCTGACACACACACAACACACACACACAGATTATCATGCCGCTTTCACAGTATGCTTTTTCTAACTACCAAGACAACCACATGAATGTGTACTTACATCGTGACAAATACCGTTGTGCTGTATGTCTGTTCAGAGAGGGTCTTTTGGCCCTATTTATTTACACAAGTTATGAAAGAGACACAGCTAGGCCACTCCCTGCACTCTCAACAACACACGTGTCAAAGCTGACAATGTTATTGTCTGCACGTGAAAGGGGGGGCGGGAGTTGGTGCTCTTGCATTCAACATCCGTGGCCCTCTTCATTTTTACATAATTGTGAGAACATACTGTACACAGGCCTACTTAATTATTTTACTGTTCAATGACATGGGCCAAGTAATCGTGGAAGAATACATCCAATGTACTACATTTATGATGTGAAATGGCAGGAGGGACCCCCACAAAAAGACCACCCCAAACATCTGCATGCGCAGAAGTGCCCTTTTGTGAGGTCTGACCACCTGTCCCCTCCATCGGTGCTCTCTGCACGGGCCAACTTGTTGTTACAATTATTAATTCCACTAGGGTCAATTAGTTTAGCTTATTGCTCTACAAACCCAAGTGTTCATTTAACTCTCAGAATGTAAAAATGTGGCCCAGACGGCTGGTGTATACGTCCGGGCACCTAGGCTGCTGACCCAGCCTGACAACGTGTTGCGGGTTCGAGTCCTGATCCCGACGACCTTTGCTGCATGCCATTCCCCTTCCTGTCAGTCTACTGTACTGTATCAGAAATACCAAAATATCTTAGATTTATTTTTTTATTTTTTAGCAAATGCAACCATTTGTACACCCTAGGATTTTTACTGTGTGCTGTGTGTGCGTGATGTTCAATTACACAATGAAAACCTTAGTCTTTGCATGCAGAGAAACAGGACTGACTACATGTGTCAAAACATTGTATTTCACAATGATAGATTGTAGATTATGTTTCTGGCATGAAAGTGTAGGTAATCTTTCACTTAAGATAATCTTCTCTCACACGATTCTTATATCTGTATGAATCTTAAAAAGATCAATTAGGAATTTGAGCTTGGACAACTCAGGGCTCATTCAATCCAGTTAGAGAGATTCCCATCTCATGGAACGATCATTAATATTTTAGCAGTCTAATGGGATATATATGTTAATTGATATGTTAAAATATTTCATATTAGGTACATATGCATTATGCAAACGGTGTTCAATACTCCTATCTGTGAGAAATGCCTATCATCCCATTGACCATTTGATATCTGCGTGCACAACACAATGACCTTTTGACCAAACTGACCATCGCCTGTTATGATGATTAAACACTTTTGAGATGTGTATTCACCAATGAGCTTAAAGGCCAAAGGGCAACATGATGTATTATTAAGGACATGAATATTCCTGTAAACATCTGACAACTGTATATAAAGACTTTAGCTCTCGAGATGAGAGAGACTGAAGGAGTACTGGTGGGAGCGGAGTGAACATCACAGAGAGACAGAGCTGGTGGTCTGGGACACCTGCCCGGGGTCTTGGAATCTGTGCTATGGCTGTCACTGAATAAACTAAAGATGCCACAATCTTGTGTCTTCTTCATTTCCCAAAAATATACATCATAATCAATTGGAATACTGTCGGAGACATACACACATCTAAAAAAAAAGTCGCATTGCAGCACCACTTTGAACGTTGCAGCTGTTAAATCTAGCTCACATGAATCTAAAGTGCTTAAACCCTTAAGTCCCTTTGTTGTTATTCCCTTCATCAGGTATAATTATATATCATCTGCATTCCAAAAGCCTGTTCACAATACCAAATGTTTCTTGCTAGGGGCAGCGGGTACAGTTTGTATATGAGGAGCCCGAACCACACGTGTTAAAAAGAAAACAAGACCAACCCGAAACGCTGCATGCCAGAATGCAGTATACGTGTATGCTTGTAATTGAACTTTAGACCACATCTACATTCATGCGTAATATTATGTCTTCACGTTTTTGCTAAGAGTCACACACATGTGAGCACAATAAAAGAATGTTCTATTTGATTGTTTGATTTAAAAAAAATCTTCTGTTCTACTTCTACTTCTATCTACAAACGTGTTTGTACTTCAATTATAGGATATTGTTTTTACTGTGTGTACCTGTAATTCTAGAGGTTTCATGCATGAACAAAACACCAGGCTTATTGTATGGTGACACGCACAAGATGAGAAAATGCCAATTTCCCACGTATTAGATTCCACCACATTGTATAGTGACTGAACGAGCCAGCCTAGCTATACTGACATCCTTAGTCCACCATAAACAAAAGAACCATCAGAGAATTCCTTGAGTTGTTTGCTCTTTGTAATATGATAGCTTCTTTACCAGCAAACCTCCCCCTTCACATAAGGACTACTATTCATGATTGAGATAATCATCTCAGTCACACCCTCCGGTACAACCGAGGGGGCATCATATCCTACAAAGGAGTTATAAAACAGCAATTAACATAAAACATTTTGACATTTTGTTGTTGGGCAGTAAAGTAGCATATTAATGTACTTTCATTCAGTAAATAGTGAAGGGATTACGTATTAAGTGCCAAAACAGAATTATATTACAGTTTCTAATCAACATTGCATTCCTTATAAATAAATAATAAAGTGGACACTAAAATGAATGAAAACAGCTTGTAGGCTTTTGCATATCACTTTTTCAGAAGTGATATGCAACGTTTCACGTTGTGAAAGTAACAAGTAAAGTCAATACTTTTGATAGCAAGTAATACGTAAACTAATTGTATCATTATTTGAAAGAGTAATAAGTAAGTAACTTGCACTTCCAGAGTAAATTTCCAAATGCTACTTGTAAATATCAATCATGTTAATTTGCATGTAACTCTGGGATCACTTTGCAGTTGTTTTGATTTTGCTCAACTTAAAATGATGTTCCAGCCTATGTAAGAAAGAAAAGCATGTGCGCTTCCTCTGGGTTGCGCAAGACTGGCTTAGATGCAATTTCTCATTTTATTGAGAACACTTACGCAGTTCGGCAACTTTTTAAAAGGGACACAAGTTAACAGAGAACTAAGCGAAGGCCAGTATAAACAGATGAGACTTTACTATGGCACTTCACTGTCATATATGGTGATCCCATTGGGGCTTTCCCATCATCTACTACCAGTGGTTCTCAACGTCAGGTCTGGGGAACACTATGGGCTCCATTTTCGTGACACACTAAACCCCTTATCCCTAACTTCTTTGCCTTATTTTACTATTTTGAAAACATTTTTGAATAGTTCAACCAGCCAGCCTACAAGCTCACAACCTGTCAATGTAGATTGGCTAGTTGAACTATGCAAAAATGTTTTTTGCATGACGGAAATGGAGCCCCAGGAGTCCAAATGGACCCTAATGGGTGTGTAAAATAAATGCTGAGATTTTGACTGCATACCAGATATTGGTGTCCATGCAGCGAAAAAGGCGGAGCATCACTGTTCTATACTAACGTCACCATTTTGTATTGGTTGAATGAGTGTGTCATTAACAACCATACAGGTTACAGGTATGTTAAAGACTTGAGACTGAAAATCATTTCCTCACATGTGCTTGGCATGTGCATGTACTGTAGATATAATGGAACCTGAGAGGAGCTGCTGTGAGTAAAGGATTTACACCCCTCCCTCAAAGCTATGGCCCCGTGCACTCACAATGTATTATGTAAAGGTCTTTACATAATACTGTTGATACCATGATACTGACCATAATGATGACCCGATACTGACATGATACTGACCCGATACTGACCATGATACTGAGCTGATACTGACCATGACACTGACCATGACACTGACCATGATGCTGACTTGATACTGACCATGATGCTGACCATGATGCTGACCATGACACTGACCATGATGCTGACTTGATACAGACCATGATGCTGACCATGACACTGACTTGATACAGACCATGATGCTGACCATGATACTTACTGACATGATACTGACCTGATACTGACCAATGGCGACCATGATACTGACCTGATACTGCCCACAGTACTGACCATGATGATACTGACATGATACTGAACTAGTGGAGCAGATCGTTCAATTTGTAATGCAAAATACTAGAAATACTCCAAAGACTAGAAATAGAAAGACTCCAGGTGGCTAAGACAGCCATTAAATGAAACGAAATGAAAGTCTATTCCATATTTGGGATTTCAATAATTGGTTCTTATCAGTACACTTAGTGCTTCCATCGCACGTTATGAGCAAAGAACCATTTAGGCGCAGAGGTGAGTGCGGGTGCATGTCATATGGTTATTATAGAGATTGCTCGCTTTTCAGAGGACAGTGAGGTCAGGAGGAGATCCAATTCTACCAGTTCTGCATTACCAAACCAAAACTATTTTGTTTGGTAAGGTAGCTTTGATAGTTGGTGACATCTTTATGAGACATCTTCTATCATGATGAGAAAGTCTTAGACGAGGGGTTTTCAACAGGTGGTCTGTGGGGTATTGCATGTGGTCCCTGAGCATACATTTAATATTGTAATTGTATTGCATTTATTTTAATTATTCACAGTATCTCAAACAGTACATGGTGCATTATACCTCTAAACATGAGGACACAGGTCTACATTAATGTTCCAACAGTTTCTACTTCTGTTGCCAAAAGATCCTTTATGTTCAAAGCTCCTTCTGACTGTTTGGGATTGGGATGACATTGGTTGTGCTGAGAAATTCCCCTCCATCTGCAAAACACGTGCTGAGGGAATAACATGGAGATTACACACATGCACACACTATTATACATTATTACTGGACACAATTGTCACATGAAATCCTCTTTTTGTGTGTGTGTGTGTGTGTGTGTGTGTGTGTGTGTGTGTGTGTGTGTGTGTGTGTGTGTGTGTGTGTGTGTGTGTGTGTGTGTGTGTGTGTGTGTGTGTGTGTGTGTGTGATTCCTATGTTCAAAAAGTTCTGGTTATTTGGGTGTATTTGGGGTCATAATAAAACCTAAAATAAAGAATAATTACAAATCAATTAAATGAATGTCATGAAACATTTAACAGCAGATGGACAGTGACTCTCTGGTGTTGTGGTGACATAAACAGTGACATCAGGATCCCGTCCGAAATCACATATTATTTACTAGCATGCCAAACGTCGTCTTAGCCTGTCCGAAACCTCAGTAGCTACTAAATAGAACTGCACTGTGAGATGTATACTAAATTCAGGCAATTTTCTGCATGAACACTCACTGTAAATATCCCACATGCAATGGTAGGTGGTAGGTGGGGGTGGCTGCCCGGCTTGGTGGCTTCTATATTTATATTCAAAACAGCAATGGTGGACTTGAGAACAGTTGTCGGTAATAACCTCTACAATGTTTCTAATTTAAGTGTACATTTTAACCACTTAAACCCCAACATGCTTATTGTAGGGAAGGAAAATGGCTACGTTTTTTGACGCAACCCAGGTTTTGTTTTGACGAAAGGAACATGAATGGAACAGATTGTTTGATTTAAGCTGCTCATAACGTCTAACTTCTAACTTCTTTAAGGTAAATAATTTTATTTGCATCAATAATAAAATGCAATAAAAATGAAATAATTTTGTCTCAGACTCAGTCATTCTGCACACATTATTGTATTCACTATTACTGTATATCAAACAGTATTGTATTAGTAATGGTAGGCTATTCATTTTTATTATTTCAAGGACCCCATAGTTTAGTATGCATCGGGGTCACAGACCCCCATGATTCTACGGTTCCATTTGTTGGTTCTCAGAGTTACAGAAACATAAATGTGATTAGGTCATCACATTTGGAAAAGTGGAAGTAGTGTTTTTCATGCAAAATAAATGATACTTGGACAATGGATTCAGAATCATGACAATCCTGCTAGTGTATTCTAGCGTATTCTAAAGACATTTGGAATTTCAATAATTGGGTCTTATCAGTACAGTTAGTGCTTCCATCGCACATTACATGAGCAGGGCCATTTACATGCAGAGGTGAGTGGGTTCGTCTCATATGGTAAAGATTGCTGGCTTTTCAGCAAAAAAGATTGCTGGACAGTGAGGTCAGGAGGAGATCAAATTCTACCTCACAGAGCTTTGATAGTTGGTGACATTCTATCATGATAAGAAAATCTTATACCTCGCATGCGATTGTGATGTAAAGTTTGCTATATGGAACAATGGAAAAAGAAACACGAGAGTCAAAAACATCATGTACAGTACCTGCGTACATTGTACATACACGATGAGTGATTAGATAATGATTAAGGGCATGACAGGATTTAAAGGAATGCAGTTTCACAACTAGTGTCACGACTAGATGCTTTGATCAAGTTTGGTGAGAAAACTTCTAGTCTGGAGGTCTGATGGTGATTGTGGACCCCCAGGCTGTGAATCAAGGGTTTCCACGGATTATAATTGTGGAGTGTACTTGTTTTATTTAAGAAAGAAAGAAAGAAAGAAAGAAAGAAAGAAAGAAAGAAAGAAAGAAAGAAAGAAAGAAAATCTGTATGAGCACCCTTTTACAATTGTCACTTTATTTTTTCTTCACCTGGTTATTCTTGTTTTTTCTCACATCTGGTTATTTTCAGTGACATTAGGCTACTTCTAGTTGTTGTCCTGTCAGGGTGGACAATATACAGGGGTGTTTTGAACCACAATTCTACAAAATTAACAAATTATATGGATATTATTTTATTTTGAAGGGAGGGATGGGATTTGTAAAACAAATACTAAGGTGAAATTACATTGAAATTCTACTTTATCCTAAGAAATCTGATTGAAATGACATTATGCCTTGTTAAAAGAAAATGTGATTTATAAGATAAATGTTAATTATTTTAATTAAGAATACATTGGCAAAGGAAGTGACATCAGATCGATTTGAAAATTATAATTAAAATGTTTTTAAATTAAATTATTATGAATAATAATGCAATTACCTGCAATACATATTAATATATGTAGAGGCCTATATGTAACAGGGGGGACACATGAAGTGAGACTATACTAGTGTGCTCGGAAAAGCAATAAAACTCTGGCTGCATTTGAATGGCTCTCAAACTCAGTCCTGTTTGTCAGGGACACATGACGTGGGACATTTTATTGTTTTGAAGAAAGTTACTAGGCTGAAATGCAGGACCCCGCTGACTCGCCCTACTCGCATATTATTTGATGTATGTAGGTTAAATTGTATGTAGTCTCTCAAGACAGACTGTTGCCTAATGTCACATTTCGAGGAACAACCATAGATATATTATTGAATATATTATATATAGCCTACTCTAAGGGAACAACAGGGGTGTTGCTGTTTTCCCGAATATTTGACGATGGGTTCCCAAATGTAATTGTATGTAATACCTCAGCTTTGCCAACAGATGGGGAGCTTTCCTAACCTCCAGTATGTCCCAAGTGAATTCAAGGATCTGGTACCACCCACTTACAAACATGGCTAAATTTGTCTTCTACAGCACTGACATCCAAGTGTGGAATGCTCTGACCCCATTCCCTAAACAAATGCAAATCACTGGCATCCTTTAAGAACATGCATGGAAATCCACCTTTCAGCAGGCCAAATGGAGAGGAAATGAGAAAAGTTGGATATAATAGTTTCAAAAGTAAATTAGAGGATGCTGAAGTAACATGATTGCAAACAAGTGAATTTGCATAGTTGTGGTGTCAGTGTGTCACGCATGCATATCTGACCTGATACTGACCATGCTACTGTTATCTTTATTTTATTCAGTGACAGTCAGAAGCAGAAAGCCAAACCCCAGAGTCCAGCTACCATCTCTCCATCCAAACTATACAGTTCTTGGTGTCATCTTCTCTCTTCTTCTAGCTCGGAGGCGGTCGCACTTTCTGTTCTCTCCCTCCCTTGTGTGTTCCTTTTCTTTTCAAAATGTGTTTACCAGACTCTCTGTCCTTGGCTAATACACAATGCTGACTGCTGAGGTGTTGGTGGTATTCCCAGACATTCTTGTTGACTTGTTCTTGACATAGTCCAGATGTTGAAATTACATTACAGCCTCTCTATCACACAGATCTTATGATTATCGATACGTTTCTTGAACATAAGGCCTGCATAATTATGGTCAAAACATAACAGTTTTAGTAACATGCAGTCTTGCTGATGTTAAGTACTGCATGCAGCATTCTGGTGTAGCATCTGTCAAGGGACTTCTGCAGGGCTTGCCAGTTACTGGGAAGTCTGATCGAGGTTAAGAAATTCCACTGAAAAAAAGGGAAGTCCTTGGGCCAAGTCTGGTGTTGTGGTGACATTAACAGTGACATCAGGATTCCGTCCGAAATCACATATTATTTACTAGCATGCCAAACGTCGTCTTAACCTGTCCAAAAGCTCAGTAGCTACTAAATAGAACTGCACTGTGAGATGTATACTAAATTACGTGGTCACTGTAAATATTCCACAATGCAATGTGCTAGGCTACCTGGCTTCTATATTCAAAACAGCAATTGTGAACACCAGAACAGTTGTCGGTAATAAGTTATTATTACTAATATCTAATAACCTTTACAATATTTTCAATTTTAAGTGTACACTTAAACCCCAACATCCTCTACAGAAGATGGTTAGTATGTGGTTTTTGACGCAACCCAGGTTTTGTTTTGATGAGAGGAACATGAATGGAACAGATTGTTTGATTTAAGCTGCTCATAACGTCTTAACTTCTTTAAGCTCAATTATTTTACTTGCATTAATAATAAAAGAAAGGCATGACCGTTGAAATAATTTTGTCTCAGACTCAGTCCTTCTGCACACATTGTTGTATTGTATTCTAGTAATGGTAGGCTATTCGTTTTTATTCTTTCAAGGACCCAATAGTTTAGTATGCATCAGGTCACAGACCCCCATGATTCTATGGTTCCATTTGTTGGTTCTCAGAGTTACAGAAACATTTGGAAAAGTCCAAGTAGTGTTTTAGTTTTTCACTAAAAATAAATTATACTTGCAATGGATTCGGAAACATGAAATCCCCCCTAGTGTATTCTAACGTATTCTAAAGGCATTTTGAATTTCAATAATTGGGTCTTATCAGTACAGTTAGTGCTTCCATCGCACATTACATGAGCAGGGCCATTTACGTGCAGAGGTGAGTGGGTTCGTGTCATCATGGTAATTATAAAGATTGTTGGCTTTTCTGAGGACAGTGAGGTCAAGAGGAGATCAAATTTCTACTCACCAATCCAAAAATATATATTTTTGGTTCGGTAAGGTAGCTTTGATAGTTGATGACATTCTATCATGATGAGAAAATCCGACTTAGACCTTGCATGGTTGTGATGTAAAGATTGGAGCAACACGTGAGTCAAAAACATCATGTACAGTACCTGTAGTACATACATAATGAGTGAATAGAACACAGATAATGATGAAGGCATGACAGGATTTAAAGGAATGTAGTTTCACAACTAGTGTCACGACTAGATGCATGCAAGCACTCCTATACTTTGATCAAGTTTGGTGAGAAAACTTCTAGGCTGGAGGTCTGATAGTGATTGTGGACCCCCAGGCTGTGAATCGATGGTTTACATTGATTATAAATGTGTGTCGTTGACCCTTTGATATACAGGAGTGTTTTGAATCACAATTCTACAAAATCTACAAATAATATGCATATTATTTTGGGAATTTGCAGCGATGGGATTTGTAAAACAAAAACTATTAAAAGTTGAGGTGAAATTACATTGAAATTCTAATTTATCCTAAGAAATTTGTTTGAAATGAGTATATTACATTATGCAACAATATGTGCTTTATAAGATAATAAATATTTATAATTACTTTGGCAAAGGATGCATCTATTTTTGATCTATTTTAAATTAAACCCCACATTTGCCAATTGATTACTTAACCAGTCCACTTTTCACAGTCAGTTTGCAGAACTCTTCAGACACAGGCAGACATACAGATAGACACCTCCATACAGTAGTATGGGCACAAAAGGGACAAAGACAAAGGGACAAGTGGGACAAGTACGGGCAGGTACAGTTCTAG
>OOFJ01113689.1:0-13966 GCA_900323375.1 Benthosema glaciale
TTCTTGTGATGAAAGGTCAAGGATCACTTCACTTCTAATCTATAATGCACAAGCAGCCTACCTCTT
Organism: Benthosema glaciale; assembly: GCA_900323375.1. NCBI lineage: Eukaryota > Metazoa > Chordata > Actinopteri > Myctophiformes > Myctophidae > Benthosema > Benthosema glaciale. The sequence goes on from OOFJ01113689.1 coordinate 67, forward strand.
CCATTTGCTGTCACCTTTCACCTTTAAGAGTTGTCTGAATGATGCTTCTTGTGTCATTCTCAGGCGCCGTACACATATACAGGACAAAAGTTCTGTGCGCCGTCCGTGTTTCATGGCCGCCTCAATGCTTTTCCAATGGAAGTCACGTGGTTTGACCAAACATTTGTGTTTCGTTGCCCCCCTCCCCCCAATTGAACAACGCCGTCCGGTCTAACCACGTGACTCCCATTGAAAATGAATTGGAGCGGCCATGAAACACAGGCCGAGCATCGGAAGACCTGTCCGACATGTGTGTACGGCGCCTTCAGCAGCACTGAAGATATCAGGATGACCAAACATTTCAATTGTTTCGTTATGTTATGGCGCCCTCATGTGTTGATGACCATCAAGTGCGTAAAACATATGTCTCAAACTTTCAGAAATAAAAAAACATTTCTCAAGTACTATTAAATACTAAATTAAATTATCAAAGAAATTCCATTAATAATATAAATAAATAAAAATATCATATTATACGGAGGCCAGTTTTGAATTGCAGCTGACCGTAGGTGCCCTTTGAGAGCGGTTTTGAAGGAGTTCCACATATTGGTGGCATAGGAGCAAAATTTATTTAGTCCCTTGTTCGTGCCGAATCTGGGTTGCACATGGTTGTGGGAGTTGACTTGTCTATCCTCAAGTATCCTCAAGTACTCAAGAGTGCAAGGCCTCAAGGGGCCTTGCGCATCATCATCATCATTTGCTCAGACACATATGACGTAAATTCTCCATTCAATGTCAATGGCATTTAATGTTTCTGTTTGGACAAAATAGCAGATTTGCTCGTCCACACATAAAAATCATCCCCATATGGGCTGTGAACTGGCCTAGTCCTGAACGTCACTGGAAGACAACAATTATCACGTCTTGATCTTTAGGTAATTTCCGAGAACTCATCCAAGCCACATTCCTTGTCATTTTTAGTTTTCTTCTCATAATTCACCCTCCAGAAAGCATTAGCCTAAACCCAAAGTATTATGTGTGTAAAATATTTCAGGTTTAAAATATAGCAATTAAGTTTTTGTACAAAGTGCATTTACTCCAAAATGCAATTGAATTGACCATGACTTTGGCTACCTACAGATATTATGCTGCGGTGGTCCCCACGATATCAGAATATGTTGATTTCTTTATGCCTCCACAAAAAACTTCCACTGATTTAGAACCACTGCTATTCATATTATGACCCAATATAATATAATTGGCCAATAGTTATTCTGATGTTAAAACCCACTTTGGAGAGAACAAAAAGGAAATGCCCCATAATATTGTAAATGACAATGATACCTAGCAGCACTCAATGATGGTGAACGTGGTTTGTGCGGTGTGGTCAGTAACACCTCACTTAGGAAATACATCTCCCCACTTCCTTTCTTCTGTTTTCACTGCCTGCAGTAAAAGCAGCATTACTGTTTGTATTGTTCAACAAGGTTTTGTTTTGTGTCACGCATCATAATCATTGTAGTGTACAGTTATAATATGGCTCTTCATTTGTCATTTCAGTAAAAATGTAATACCCAATGATCTGCACAGCGCATGGTTTCCTTAGTACTTTTATTTAACAAGTTTAATAAGATCAGCTGTTAGCTTTGTATTCATGAAAGTTATGGAAACGTCAGGGATTTTTGCATTTGATCAAGAGACCAAAGCAGGGTTACAAGATATATTGTTAATGATTCACAATGTGTGTGTGTGTGTGCGTGCGCGCGTGCATGCGTATACATTTACAATTTTAAATAGTTTTATTTTCATCTTTCTAACTTTTACTTCTATTTTCGTAGATTAACAGAGAAGGTTAGTAGAAAAAGCATCACTTCTTCTCACACATCCAGGAATATGTATTTGCACACTGTGCATTGGTCCATTGTCCAGGATCCAGACCGTACCAGTGTTGCGTACAGTTATGGCCTTTGCTGTCAGCAGGCCATCCACTGTTCCAGTACCTGCAGCACAGAACACACACGTTTTAAACACATCCACTCAGTCAATCATATTTGATAGAATTACAAGAAAACTAACGGTGAAATGTCTCACCCTGTTGTCAGTGGTGTTCCATCTACCCATGTCCATTTTCCATCCATCTTTGACAGTCCAATCCAAGACACTTCAGTCCCTGAGCCCAATCCTCTGACGAATTCCTAATAAGTTGTGCATGATTGAACCATCATTAATGCTCTATCTCTATAATACAGAATTCCAGTTTTAACTAAGCACTACACAATTAGTCTACATATCACATGCTTCTGTGTGCACGAAGGATACACAGAAACAGACATACTTACATACTTTTATTACTCTATGGCGCACACACGCGCGCCCGCACACACGCACGCACACACACACAGTGCACACACTAACGACTAACCTGTTCTTCTTTACTGTTGATGATCACCAGATCTGCTCCTATCTTCTGACATTGTTTTCTGCTTGCATCCCATGTTTTCAATTCATTCGATCTGTAGTAACAGCTGCATCCAAACCTCTGCCATCCACTGAGACACGATGTGCCTTAATGACAAACAGACGTTTTAAGATATGGATTTCATTCTAGAGAACAATGACAGTAACATAAGAACAATTTGAATTGGTGGTTTTAATTTTACTGCTATAAAAATGTGATAGCATGTGTGGCAAAACCCTGAATAAAATAGAATAAAGAGTATTTTATCATTATAACGTGACGTTTTGTTGTGTCTATGTTTCCATTAACTCAGTATTAGTAGTTTGTTCTGTCCAGTGTCCACATTCTACAGAACTTTTTATTTTTATTTTAACAACACTGCAATTTTAGAACCTAAAAGTAATCTCTTAAGTTTAAATACAGTAGGCCTATAATATTTATTTTACCATTAAATCTCTGAGACTTTTAATATCCAATAAAAGAATATCTGTAACATCTCCCACCTGTAGTAAGCTGGTTTACTTCTCTTTGTAACTTGTCATTCTCTTCAGTCAGTTTGTTATAGTTTGACTCAGACTGGTTCATCCACAGGATCAGATTGTCATAACTGGACCGTAAATGATTTCTCTCCAGGGTCAGGATGGTAGAGGCTGAATTATCTGCGAATGTCATAAGGTGACACTTTGCAGATTCAAGAAGAAATACACGAAAACTACTCAACTACATTAAAGAGAAATGAGGATATGATTGAAAGTGAAAGTTATAGCATGGTGTGGGTGACGCACTAGTATAGCCTTTGGAATTGCCACAGCTATAAAATGGAAGGCACCAAAAGTGAGCGATGTGGTTTTGTGGTAGTTCTGTGACATGAAATACTCACAGTGTACGGTGAGGCCTATGACCGCACCCAGCAGCATAAGACACAGCATCCCCAGACACATTGTAACAACTCTGAGAGGCATGGTTCTCCCTGGTTTAGAGCGCTGCCCTACAACAGACAGTTGATAGATTAGAGGTTTAAGCACAAGGAACTTGCAAGGGAAGTACAGTTCAATACAAGGACTGCTAATAAGTGGAATTAAACCAAAGAAAGCAGTATGGTTTGTTTCGATTGTGGTCCTCATGTACTCAATTCATTGGAAAGAAAAGCATAGCACCCAAATGCAAACTGCACTGGGCAGTATGTATTGTACATTGATTTAGTTTTTGTTGTGAAGGAATCTGGATGAAATCAATGTTTTTCTGCAGCAGGAATGAAAGCGCCTTTTTTGCACAATGCACTTTCCCCCCCACATTCTAATCGACAAAACACCTTTAAAACACTTTAACGTGATCAAACTTACCCCGAGTATGTCTTGCTGTTGGGTTCTCCCTCATACCCAGCAATGGTCCAGAAACAAAACCCAATTGGTTTACACTCTCGTAGATTTCCACCACTCTTTCTTCCAATGGTCCACTGTCCTCCCCCGTGTCCCTCCCTCCTCTGTCCTCTTTCTCCATCCCTCTGTCTCTTTGTCAAGTCTGTCAAATATGAGGAGACGATGGACGAGAGATTTAGAGCAGGGGTTCCCAACCTTTTTATACCAAGTACCACCACAGAAAATATCTGTCTCTCTGAGTACCACCATAATAACTGATGTTAGAATACAGGAGCGCAGACTTGCCCCATCATATTCAGCTATTATTAACACAGGAAGAAAATGTAATTTATTATTTGAATTGGTTTGTTTTTGTTCCATTCCACTCCTGTTGCTATCTAATAGGTCTAATTTCCGTCGCTAAAACAGGCATGTGTGAACTTTCACAGCAATCAGATGCTGCGTTCATGATTTAAGGCAATTTCAAACCACTCCTGCAAACGGACGGACAGACAGGTGGCAAGTGAATAAACATGGCTCCTAATGTAGACTGACAAGCTCAGTCAGCTCGAGTTCCATTCCTGACAAACTTTGCTGTTTGCTCTCCTCGTTTGACTAATTGATTGAAGTATTCACTAGTTTTACACTATTCACAGAATTACAGTACATTTCAAGTACAGCTCATTACAAAAACTGTGGACGACACCATAAAGCAGAGTAATTGATTTGATTCAGTCATTTTGGGGGTGATGTATCCCTTAATGAACCTTGATGATTATGTGTAACATCATTTGTCCTGGGGCCTTTCTCCCCCTGACTCTCCTGCCTGACTCCTGCATTGTACTTCACTCTCTTTGACTTCAGTGGCTTTGTCGAAATATGTGTAGACTACATGTGCCAACATATACCAACATATAACATATATAACATATCATGCATTCACATAATAAACAGATCCTAATATGGTTTACTTTTATTTTAAATATGTTTGAGATCATGTAATCTTACCTTGTTCAAAATCTGTGTGGTCGTTAATTGGTCTTCATTGTTGCAGAATAGACTCCTACTATAATAGTTTCATTATAGATAATCTTGTGAATGCACAGGAAGTAACAGGAAGGAAGTGGAAATACGCACCCCCGCACATGGAAATATAATTTGCATAAGCTTTATAGAGATATATATTTCCTATTTATGCACAGATATGAACCTGAATATGGCCTATATGAAGCATATAGGCTAAGGCTATATTCTGCATAAATAAAAACATAGCACCACCATTAGCCTTTTCATGTCGCGCACCCCCTAGAAGGCGCTCGCGTAGGGGTGCACGCACCACAGTTTGGGAACCACTGTTGTAGGCTATAGTTTTAGATTTCTGTATGTTGTGCCCTGCAGCTCTCATTTTCTTGGTTCTATATTTCTCTTTGCCACAGCCATGAAAATGGCAGGCAGAAAAACCCCTAGTGAGTGATGTGGAAATTCTGTGAAATGTAGAACTCACAGTGCACAATGAAGTCTATACCACAACCAGCCCTGCAACAGGAAAACACAGAGGTGTAAAGTGAGTGAGAGGAAGGTACATATAAAAAAATGTTTTACAGCCAGTATAAGAAAGTGTGTGAAATGATTTTGTGCAAGCTTCCCACAAATTGAATTTTGAACAAAACTAGGCTGGGCGTATAGTATACACTGAATGATTACTATGTTACAAAGGAATAGGAATTCAATCCTATTTTGCAGGAATGACTGTGCCTTTTTTCCATCTGTCCTCTCTCTCCATCCCTACCTTTACTATGTCTTTATATGTTCTATCTTTATCAAGATAGAACATATAGGGGTCTGAGGCTTCTCACAAGAATGAGATGTTGGCAAATGTGGGCAATGTACAATATTGTAAATTGTAAATGTGGGCAATAAGGAAGTAAAAGTTGGAAATGTTGTGTCCTCATTGCTGATTACGCCACTGTGAGTATGAGTATTCCATTTCACAGAACTACCACATACATCAGTCACTGTCTACTGTCTGCCATGTATTTTGTAGCTGTGGCATGCAGATGCCACCTGAGCCAGTGTTTCCTTCCTTTGGTCACTAGATGGAGATATTGGGACACTTTGCTGGCCTCTGAGTGAATTCCCATTCATATTGTCTAACCTAAATGAAATGCCAAATTTGGTTTTGTGAAATAGCATTGAACTATTAAAATAAATAAACAATGTCAATGCCATAAACAAGGGGTCTGTGGTTGTGGACAAATAGGCTACATATTATGGGTCCTTACTTTGAGAACCACATGGTTTAAACAACATTAGGAAACAAGAAACTACACTTTACAGTACAAACAAGCCCTAAAACAGCAACCTGCAACACACCATTTTAAAAGCGACTTTGCAGGAAACAAAGTCAATAGGGCAGAAAACAGCCTGGTCACGTGGTTGATGTACTCGCGCGAGCCCATAGACTCCAATAATGCATTCCGTAATAGAAGTCTATAAGAGACTGGCCCTATGAAGTGAACGGATTTGTCATAACTCTGTCTTATATGGCTCTGGGCAGGCGGAGGGACTCGACACAGGACCAGAGAACTGTCCTGACAGATTCGCGCCACTTTTACCTGACTCCTGCCATGTTTAAGTTGAGACCATGCGCAGTGATTAACCGCCAAGAGGTGGGTTTTTTTCTTTTCAGGCTAATGTAGGCTACATTATGTAGCCATGTTTTTATTTTATTTTTATTTTTATTTATTCCACCTCCATGGGTGCCAGGTGGTGCTGATGAGTCAGCAATGCTTCATGCTTAGGCCGAAATATATAAAATATAAAATATAAAAATCAAGAATCAACCTGCGGATCACTGTTGGTTTGGATGGGTTATGGGCTTTATGCTTTCATAACATTTGCTATGCAATGCATCCCTGCATGTCTATACATAATACCACTGTTTCTCAACCGATGGTCCACAGACTACTATAGTGGTCCATGGCATATAATAATAGTCTATTGGAAAATGTTTCAAGATATAAATTAATAAAATGCCTTTGTTAAATGTTTTAAAGTGTTTAAATTAAATAATACAGTATTTCCAAAGTATTTGAATTAGCTAATAAAAAGATTGAAATTAAATCACGACTGGTAAGGGCTTAATTTCATTCATTGCAGGATACTTTACTTACTACGTGCGAATTAAATCAACCTCAGGCTCAATCAGGCAAGCTGGTACACTTGCTTAACCTCAGACTTCTCAGTAATTGACGCACTTCCACGGAACAGTACACAACAGTGTAGTTTAGTGCACTAGCTGTTCTGTGTAAGAAATTACAAAATCTTCACTTTGCTATATTACCAAAGGCAAAGCCATAGTCATGGACCACATGCAATACTTTCCCGGGCCACCAGTGGTCCACGGAACACCTGTTGAAAACCCATGGTCTAAGTAACGGGACCTTAATGGGAGTGCTCTGAAATGCATCCATGTGTAGCCTATTAATTGTCTCCACCAGGCCACAGGAATGGGGAGACTGAGAGTATAAGTTTTGCACTCTGTCTGTGTGTGTGTGTGTGTGTGTGTGTGTGTGTGTGTGTGTGTGTGTGTGTGTGTGTCCGTCCATGGTCCTAATCCGTCTGTTATACCAGCTAATCTCGGTAAAGTGGGGTCACCGTTGACCCCATCGATGCCCACACACACTTCCTGGATGCCAATGACGGAACCTATGCCCCAATTTCTTCCACAATGGCCTGTTATAGTGCCACCATGAGGCAGATTTTTGCAACACATTTCTTTACTGTTTATTACTCATACACATTTTATCCATACATCACACGTGAATCAAATTTGCGCCGCCCCGCCTGGCCCTCCTGCCTCTGATTGGCCAGAGCTCGTTGTTGTTGTTGTCAATGTCAAAAACAGTCAAAGATGCCTGCGCCCTGTGACAGCTCTGTTACGTTCTGTTCTACATACATCACAGGTCTGTTTGTTTTCTCATATTCCATCCTGATTGGCTAACATTGCCTTCCAAACTTTTCAGGAGTGGCCCGTTTTGTACAACAACATTAACACAGCGTCCGATTCCATGTCCACTTGACATTTTTCCAAAATCACTCCTATCCTGGTGGAGACCTGTGCCCCGAGGGGCAATTTGTCTGATTTCTGCTGCTTTGCTCTGCTGCATTTATTAATATGTATTGTTGTAGACCTATACAAGCTTCAACTTTATAATATACTACTACCCAGATTGGAACTTTCCTTCTAATGCTATGGACCAGAGCTAAGTTATACCTGAAATAAAAACGCCTGGGTTTCCAAGGCTAAGTTATACCTAAACCCCAGGTTTAGCTTATAGATGCCGGATCTTTTGGCCTATAATGAAATCTCCAACAATGAACTGCACAGGGAGGGAGCTGGAGCATCACCAAGGATGTTCTGAGGATGGAGCAGGAGCAGGACTGCACCACAAAGGTTGTTCATAAGATGGACACCACCTCCACAAGGCAAAAGAAAACTCACCACGATAACTGTGACATTTGAGCTGGAACAGATGAACCTGTCGTGAGGGAGAGAGGCGCAACGCGCTGCCAGGCACAACCCATACGGGCAAAGAGGAGTAAATAAGTAAGTAACTTGAACCCCTGACAATTTTGATTTGAGCTGTTCAAAGACTCATGAATTTGATTACCGTAGGATGCATCTCACACGCACGCAGGCCCGCACGCGCGCGCGCGCGCACACACACACACACACACACACACACACACACACACACACACACACACAATCAATTGGAGATGTTATCGTGTGAGATTTTGAAATGAGGTTTGAAACAGAAATGTGAAGGTCAGGATTGATGTCAGTATATCAGTTGACTGCCCCCCTTTGACAGCTGGAGTCCTGAAGAAGGTTAACCACTCTGTTATCCCTATTTTGGGGGTGTCCAAGGTTTTCAAAGATTTTCAAAGCAGTGAATCACAGCTCTATAAGCTCACAGCACATTACATCGTAATGGGTTGTGAGTGTGTAGCTCACAACTATTTATATATATATATAAAACAATACAGGGCTTAGGTGTATTGAAGAAAACCGACCTTGGCTTCTTCTGTCATATTGACAGAAGGAATTTAGTTGACATGCATGGTTTTGCAAGGGAAGAGATAGATTGTGGAGTTGCACAGACTTTTAATTAGTTTGGCCCTTACAGTCTGTTTCCCACACAATGAAGGTTTTGGACAAGGTGTAAATTCATGTAAAATTTCGGATTCCATAGGCACAGGCTATGACCCGTTCATGACAACCTTTGCTGCGTGTCTCTCCCCAACTCTCCCTCTTTCCTGTCATTCTTCACTTGTATAGATTTAAAAACAAATCTGATTCCACATAATAATTTGATGCGCATCGCCCTGCCTGAATAGTTTGCCTAATCCAAATTCAAGTATCATGGATGATGTCAAATGGCTGTCATTATGGCAAATGTGATTTCAGGCACGCAGTATCAGTTCAGTTAACAGAAGAGATCCTTTTAGTTTCATGTCAGTGGGGATGTAACCTGGCATGGCAGATTTGTCTGGTTTCCTGGCTAGTGTGGATCATAAAGCTTATCGCTTCTTCTCAATCTCTCTCTCTCTCTCTCTCTCTCTCTCTCTTTCTCTCTCTCTGACATTTTAAATGGCAGCAGCTAAGGGCTGCGTTTACAAGCCTGATGAGTTACAAAATCTGATAAAGTGGTGTTCTCTCACCTGGAACCCTCGCAGAGCAAAGTGCACGTTAACAACTCAAGCTTCTCTAATTAACACTGACACACAGCAGGACGTTTCGGCGAGATTTGTAATTATTGGATCGTGGAAGCGGGGGTGGGTTGGTGCAGAGCAGGGTCATGTTGGCAGCCGTGTATGTACAATTTACAATTTACAATTTAGGCATTCTTAATCCAGAGCGACTTACATAAGCATGAACATGACGTAACAGTAGAAATTAATTATACTAATACTAATTAAAGATATGCATATATAACTATATACTATATAGTGCTATGTTTACATTAAATGCTATAGGTCTACATAAACTGCTATCTGAGTCTACATAAGAATGCTATCTAAGTCGAGTCTTTGCTGCCTCTAGGAGGTCGAGGGCTAGGGCAAGTGCTACTGCAAGTGCTATGGGCCAAGAGGTGCGTTTTCAGCCTACCTTCCACAGCAAATGTGCTGGTCAAATCAATAAAACAGTGGGTAAAACAGTGGGTTTTTGTGCAAGCTCCATATTTATGGGGTGGAGGGGTGGGGGGTTATACAGTGACTTTCGTCAAAGCACATTGCATTTATGAAAAAGGAATCAGGAACGTTCCATTTCCAAAGATGGCCACTCTACATCCTGAGCCACTTGCCCTAGGTAACTGTCGATCTACTGCTCAGTAGGTACAGAGAAAGGCACAGGTACAGAGAGTCCTACAGAATCTCTTTGGAGATCTTTTCTGTTCAGTGATGCCTAAAAAGGAGAAAAGTTAATCCTGTGTGGCTTCTGTTTAGTCAGCCATTTATGATCCGATTACATGAGAAGTTGTAATTAATATTTGGTTATATTTAAGTTTGTCACGGATGATGCCAAAGACCAACGCTTATATTTACAATTTAAATAAGTGGAGCTGATGTGATCTGATTTGTCTGGATGACATTATGTTGTGCTCACTCCAAGCTTTGTTTTATCTGTATTCTTTGTGTTATTGTATTTGCGAGGCAATGTTTTGTTTCATGTTTTTGTCATTAAATGACAAGACTGTGATCGGTGACAGATGGCCCAGCTGGCTTGCCGGATGTCTTTCCTCTTTGAGGTACCTTAGTTACTACCCAGGTATGGTTCTTTCAGATGGGCAGCGATTAACGCGGCTAGTAATTCATTTTCAATTAGATGTCTGCAGGTTTTCTTTGTGCGTGCAGAGAAGTCGAGGGGCGACAACGTGAGCGTATTTACGTGGGTGCAGTCCCGTGAAGTTGTCACGCGCGTGCTCGTTTTGTGCACAGGCCTGCGACTGACTAGACCTGGATTGGATTACGTTGTTGTGCCCCTCATGAGCAGATCTGCTGTTGATCCAGGCTACATGGTCTACGTCACACGCTGCCCATCTGAAAGGACCTTTACACTGTGTCATGCCAGGTTGGAAGGCAATATGACTTTTCCAGATTACGTTGTGATAGGCTGGATGGAAAAATAGACATCTGAACTAATCTTTGTAGTGAACGTGAACAAATCAAATTACACTGAAGGGTAATTCCCACCACTGACGCTCTCAGTGAGATCAGGACCTTTAGGTTTCAAACAGAGACATTCTGCTCCACTCATCCTCCTGTGACCTTTTCTTAATGGAAAATCCCATGCTGGGCATCCAGAGGGCATTGATGACTCTGATCACACTGGCTTTTGAACATTGATAACTCAGACTTTCCACCCTTACTTAATGTCATTATGCCTGCTGGCATGTGGTGCAGCAACAAAGTGTCTTTATACAGTAGTACCCCAGAAGTAATAAAGGTTCAGCTCTCCTTCTACTGTTCTGGTGTTCCGCAGGTCGGCCTCGTTTACGTTTACGCCTGGTGTCCAACTGAAGGCCAAGTTTGGCTATGTTGTGGTCATTTTATCCTGTTTGAACCAGCCAAATAGATGTTGGTCGGAGATTGAATAATCAATTTTCTGTAGGCTTTTTGTTTAGAAGACTGACTGCTTGTGGACATTCATTGTCTCCTGTTCACCTCCAACATTCAGAGCCGTACAGTATAGGGTGGATACTGTATATCCCATCCTGGACAATCTGATTTCGGGGAGCCCCCCACTACTCCTGTGCTGCAATGTTCTTAGAAAAAATAAAAATAAATAATAATAATAAATAGATTCTGATCCTTCCCCGGTGTCCTTGAGTTGATCCCATATTCCCTGAGACTCCTGTGACTTGGTGGGATGTCTTTTATCTTTGCGTCTGACTCTGAACTCCCTTCCTTTGACTGTTTGACTACTTTCAACCCATTACCCATTATACAGTAGGCAAAAATAGTGAGAATAACAGCTTTAGAAGCTCACATGATGCATTGTAAGCTTGTACATCAGCTATTTATCCAATTCATCATCGTACAATGAAGTACAGTATATGGGCTGTAAATGCTAAATACTAGTTTTACACTATTTTTTTTAGATAGATGTCATTTAAATGTTGATATGTTGTCTACTTGCTATCCTGTTTACTATCAGTACATTGATTTCCTAGCACTCTAATTCCTCAAATACTTAATCCTATTGTTGGTTAACAAAGGTTCATGCCACTTACACTGGCCTTGTACTTCGCTCTGTAAGTCGCTCGGAATGAGCCAAATACCTACAGTAGGCCCTAGGCCCTAAATTGTCATTTTAACATTCCGAAATGAAAACCAGACATCTTCTCTCATCCAAAGGGTTAGGGTAGAGTGCTCGCACTTACACATGCCTGCACATTTTACATTTTAGCTTTAGAAATCTTTGTGAACCATGAAAACATAATTTTTCTAGATTCCATAAGAAACATTGTCCTTACAAGGTCAATTTATCAGGTTCTTCAAGTTCAAGTGTATAGGGATATCTGGCCCTCATAATACCTGGTGTGTGCACTGCGCACACAAATGCACACAGATGCACAATGTCTTACATTTTTATCCTGATTGTGTAAGAGATGAGAGTAGAACACATTATTTGCATGCATGGGCTCCATTTTCCATGTTGCCAGTGGAGTCATGCATGTAATAACAGTGCTTATCTTAACTGTAATGCCACCCAGAAATGACCTTGCCCCCAGGCCATATTGATGCTACAGACTACAGTATGCATGTAGTTATAAGTTGTGCTTCGGTGTTGCTATAATAGGATGAGGTGGTACTTGGAAAAATATCTCCCTCCAAGTGGTATACCTGCAGTTTGAGACGCCCTGTTGTAACCTACTAGATAGGGCTGCATAGAGGCCCGAACCTCTAGTTATACAAAAGAGAAGTAAGCCAGCCAGCCACACAGAAGTAAACTCAGCAGAACTATGTAGAAAAGTCTACAGGGTGGGTGGAGATATTTGCAGCCATATATGGGGTCATTTATATGGGGCTTGGAAGTCATGGTCTGTGTATTTATAATCTGCTGAATGTATATTGTGATCCCCTGTTGCATTTCTCTCTGACTCAATCTCCCAGCCCCTCACTGGTGAATACAAAATGCGAACGAAATGGTGCCCTCCATCCACCCCTGTTCTTCACCCCTCATTCATATGCATACACTTGCGTGTGCATACGCAGTCGCACACACACATCTATCTATGGTCTCCCATGGAGGATCATCTCATCTCTGTTGCCAAAGAGAACAAATAGCTGAAGCAGGCCAGTGAAACTGGTTGAGAGACACTTCAAAAGGGCCGTTCTGCATTCCTGACAAAACTTTGAATGCAACTCTGTGAATGTCTGTGAACACTAAAGGGTAGAGGAGGGGTTCTCTTCACCTAAAGGGATTTTTCCGTGGGGAGGTGGTGCTCTGCAACTTCAATGAACTGTTTAGTATCACTATTTAGGGAAGCCTGCCATTTATATCTCAAGTGGGGGGGAAACGTTATACGTGTCTGTGCACCTGAATTAAAATGGGTCTCTTGTAACATTCACTGTAGTAAAACTCTTGTTTTTGCCCTTCAACATTGAAGCAGCAAAAGAACATAGCAAATAAATATCAATAGAATACCAAAATAATTAGCATTGAAATTATTAAAAATAAAGTAAGAATTACATCACTAGGTAAATGTGCGTATGTAAATGACAACTCCATGGCAAAAATTTTGCTAATTATTTGCCCTGAAGAAGCCTTAAATATTGGCAGTAAATAATATTTACATTGACCCGCTGAGGACGCTGAAGTGAGGACGCTGGCTTCGACAGTTCACCGCTTCACCTCCCAATGTGTGAATGAATGAACCATTGTGAAGCGCTTTGAGCACCTCTTAAAGCAGTATGGGGGAAAAAGGGAGGGAATCAAGTCTACACCACTGGGCAACCCCGGGGGACAAAGTATATTATGGTTTAAGTGGTTAATAATATTGAAACTGAGCCTCATTCACTTCATTCTCTGTCC
>OOFJ01113691.1:0-11397 GCA_900323375.1 Benthosema glaciale
ACCCCTCTGCTAATCTTAATCAAGATGAGCGAGTGAAGTGAAGGAAATCTCCTCCACCAAATCCAACGAAAGATCCGGGGAAAATCTAGGCTTTGAGTGAGTGAGGTGTTCTTTGTAGCGGGGGAGGGGGTGAGTCACAGGGGCGAGTGACATAATAGATTGGAAATATTAAAGGGCTATTAAATGAACGGCTGGGTCTGACCTAAGTGCTACCAGGCGGAGAGCCGCATCACGGCTGGCTGGCCTGCTGAAGGAGAGAGGAGATGCTGAGGAGAGCAGTTCTCTCTCTCTCTCTCTCTCTCTCTCTCTGAGATGCACAGAGGAAGGCAGGTGACATTCAGCTCCCCAGTCGATGCCGCCCTCTTTAATAAGGCATTTGGTGTCTTTATGATTATTCTAGCCACAAGCACATTAAGACAGAAACGGCGTACTAGTGGCGTTAAAACACTATTTAGCTAAAACTGTATAGCATGCTGTTTTATATGTCATGGTATGAGGGCCCCTGCTGTAAGGTGAAACCAGATGTCGCTAAACTTAGCTCTTAAAGCGTCAATTCTAAAAGTGCTCACCCACCATGACACCCTGAGGTGTTAACCACGTTGGAGAGAACACTCTCTGCTCGCAGAGCTGGATTTGAAGTCCCTTAACAACAGTCGTTCTCAAAATGGGTCCGGTTTCAGGGGGTCCTCCTGCTAATGCTGGGGGTTTGAACCTAAATCTTATGGTGGTTCTCTGCACAAAATCTTTTCAAATGGGGGTTTGCATGTAGCTGGAGTCTGTGTGTGCGTGAGAGAGTGCGTGCGTGGCCGACCGACCGGCATAACGCCTCATCTTTTAGCTTAGTTTTGAGTTTGTGTAGGGAGTCGAGGTCTTTAATAGCTTTTGGTAAGGCATTCCACATGTCGGTGGTACGTATTTTACTTACACGTCGCTCCTAACCGTGGGACCGATGTGTAACAACAATTATACGACAGGTCGTTTTGAGAAACTTTTGAGTTTAAGTAACATGCAGTTACTTAAACTCACTACACATCCACACCTAATCAAAACAAAGATTTCAGCTTTGTTTTTGTCTCAGAGCGCAACAGACTCGGTGGCTAGGCTAGCTAGTTTCTTGGGACATTTGTGGTCTGTCATTGAAACAATATTATTTTTCAGCGGTTCTGTTAGTTTTAAGGGTAACTGACGTATAATTGCAATATTACACTCGAGGGTGTGCTTTAACGTCATTTCAGCCACTTCTGCGATACCTTCAGAACTCGAGTTCTTATGGCACTGCAGGCGTGACTGAAATGACGTTAAAGCACACCCTCTCGTGTAATATTGCTTAATAACACTACTGTCTGTCCTCCCCAGCACCGTGACGTCGGCAGTGTTCACAGTGGGCGACAACGTGGTTTCCGGGAGCGACGACCGCACCGTCAAGGTGTGGGACCTGAAGAACATGCGCTCGCCCATAACGACCATCCGCACAGACTCAGCCGTCAACAGGTGGGGGATATATATACAGTAGTGTTCTGGAGATCAGTGGCCTTGGTTACATGCAGAAATTAATTCGGAATGAATGGATTTATTCCAGTCATCAGAATAAAAATGCTCATGTAAACACCTCGATTCATTCGGAATATCCCATTCTGAATGAATTTTCATTCGGGTCTGGAGGGGTGGTATATACCGCTTGCATCGGTATAGATCTACCATATAAACACTTTATTCCGAATGCTGCTGGGAGTTTCTTTAGTTTAGTATATCATACAGATCTACAAGCTCACGTTGTGAGCTTGTAGATCTGCTGTCTCTGGTCCAAAGTTATATTCCGAATGAATGCTTTGGTCATGTAAACAGTTGAGGAATAGGACTACTCATGTATTCATGTAAACAGTTGGGTATGAATGTTTGGATTGAATTCATTCATTCTGAATACATTTTACGCATGTAACTAAGGCCAGTGCTTCTCAACCTATGTGCCACAATGTCATGTTTGCTAAATGGAACGTACTCGCACTGATGACACAACGTGTGTCTCATCCTATAGGATAAGTGTCTCCGCTAACCAGCGGATCATTGCTCTGCCACACGACAACCGGCAAGTGCGACTGTTTGACATGAGCGGAGTGAGGCTGGCGAGACTTCCTCGCAGCAACAGAATGGTGAGGGCGATACAAAGACTGTGTGTGTGCAATGCATGTGTGTGTGTGTTTGCGGTGTGGTGTGCGTGATTGCCTTTGTCTGAGCATACGCCTTATTTTGTATTGTTCATAAAATGCATAATTTAAAGATTACAGGTGTGAGTCCTGAACCCCATTTTGTGTGTGTGTGTGCGTGTGTGTAGGGCCATCGGCGTATGGTTTGCTGCTCAGCGTGGAATGAGGAGAATCAGTCGTGCAACCTGTTCACCTGTGGCTTCGACCGGCAGGCCATTGGCTGGAACATCAACATAATGGCCCTGCTGCAGGAGAAATAATGCCCCTGTCCTCACTCCCTCACACACACACACACACACACACACACACTGGCAAGTGAACAAATACACCGGCATATAACGTTCAGCTATTTACAAAAAAAACAAAGTGCGCTTCCATACGGACTTGTGAGGCTTCATACAACTTGCACATTTTCCGAGGACTGCACGGTCACAAGGAAGGTGTGTAAATAATTGGCCATCAGTGACATGGCGAACACAGTAATGTCAGCTAGGCAAACACTTCCTAAAACGTAAAACTCAGACCTAAACTAAGTGAGGGGCGCTCTTATCGTACGATCTCATCACACATCATCATGACGTAACAGGTCGATTTACACATATGACGTCAATTCTCCATTCATTGTCAATGGGAATTTAATGTTTGTGTAAGACGAATGTCTACACTAATAGCTGAATATAGCGCCCCTCAAAAAGACAAATAGGCCTACTTGGGGAACGTTCAAAAGAGACTACCCTAATAAAATGATGTTTCCACTTCCTCAGAGGTTTGTTTGACTCCCTAGCGCTAACCACAGCAATTGGTCACCATGCAACTCCTTAGGTCCAAACGGTTACAAGGAGTTAACGCTAAGACCGTCTTGACCCTTTGGTGTGGTTAGGGCTTAAGGAAGACTCGAAACATCAGCCAGAACAGTCACCCCTGCAAAATAATAGAGAGCTCTATTGTATTTGGGTAGTCGCTTTGGAAGTGTCCACGTATTTGTGGGTTTTATTTAATTTGTCCCACCGTTGAGCACCGAGCCCTTCCACCCAAAACATGGCTGAAGCACGTTGGACCTCTCTTTGTGACTTCCTAAAGCCACAGCAGTGATTTTATTCATGGAACACCTGTGGCTGAACAAACAAAAACTCACCAGAACTGCGTATTTGAATCTGCAAGACGTGAAGATCTTTCAAAACCTCACAAATACCATTCATTGTGCTGTATCTCTGTCCTGGCAGCTCAAAGCCTCCCCAGTGGCTTCAACAATCAAAACCCTAGTATACTGTAGGTGGATCAAGAGAAAACTTCTGTAATATTTGACAACTTTAACCACACATTGGACCCTAGCATCCCTATTCTGGGTATGTCATGGTAGGTAAACTTTCGAAAAAAAAAAATAATTCTATTTGTTGTACAATGAAGTATATACTGTAGGGTTCTCTGTGGTGTAGATGTGCATGACGCAGCATTGATCAAGTGTTTGGACCTGTTCTGCCTATTTTGCATGGCTTGTGAAATAGCAGTTTTTTGTTGTTGTTTTTTTAACCAAAGGTTAGACATCTATTCTACCGTATGTAAGAAAATACTATCCGTTTCACTCCAGAGTCTCTGGAGGCAACTGCTGTTATTCTCAGCCTGTGGAGCGGGCCCACTGGTGGGCTGTGAATTGCAAGTTCATCTTTAAGAGTTGTATAAATAGGAACTTAAAAAGTATACTACATTAGTTCCATTGATCTAAGCCAGAGCACTGATTGATCATTAGAATGTGTGTGTGTTCTGAAAATGCACGCGGTCCAACCAATCTGTCCACTTATGGCAGGGTTAAGTGGTCAGGTGGGTGGGCCGCAAATGCTTTTGAGACTTCCAAGTGGGCCCCTTGATCCAGAAAAGGTTGAGGATCACTGTAACTACATCACTGTCATTTGGTCATTGCTGAACGGTTAGGCATCTGTCTCTCACTCTCTGCACGAGAAACGTGGCAGTGAGTACAACTAATGACACAAGAAAGGAACACACACACACACACACAGATCAAGAGAGTGAGACTGAAAGCCTACACTTTACATATTGTGCAACTCAACTGTACATCATTCTCTTACAGCTTTACATCATTGTTGTTTTTCACAGATGCATAAATGTCGATCTGTACATTTTATTTGTTCTGTTCAGAGCTGATGTCTTACCTGCTGTTTTATGTTACTGTATCTTTTTTTTTTTACATTGTGGTAAAACCATGCTTAGTCAGTGTGGTTGAAATGCAAACCGACTAATTCAGTCCATTGCCAACACCAGGCCTGGGCCTGTACACTTGCTTTCAAGTAGCTTCAAGTGAATTGCGATACATAACAGCGTTGTTATATAGTTTTGTATGTGCTTAAGAAAGAGCCGCGTAAGCGTTTTATAAGTGTTTACACTTGGACGATGCAAGGTGTGTCGCACCTTGATCGTTCATTTCCTCCGATTGAAAAGTGCTCTTTGCGCAGAAGTACGGCAGAAGTTACTTCCACAGCCCACAAGTACACATTGGGTTCATTCTGGTTTGCAGGATGAGCCCATTTCTGTTGGCTGGAAACAAGGGGATGGGGATTCTAACCTTGTCTAGAGCGGGGCTCGTCTGTACACTAGTTAACTTTTATTCTTCACAGTCGTGCAATATCTCACCGATGGAAGTCATGCTGTATAGTCTTTGATCGTCTGATGTTTTAATGACATATTTCAGTGCTGTAGACGGGAAGGAAAGGCCTTTCGTAACTTGGGGGCCTCTGTTATGTAGCTGTATAGCACAGTGTGCATACTGTAGACACGTGTCGCAGTTGTACGTAATTGCTTATTTTGTCACGTCGTTTCGGCCGAGGTTCGTTTTAGCGCAGTAGCATGAAGTTTCATGAGTTGAATAATCTTATTTAAAAATGCCTTACCGTGTGCATTACATTAGCCCTATGCTGGCTCCTCCCTACCCGAGCATCAGTGCACTTTTTCCAACTGCATGTTAAGTAACTGTTCCACTATACAGTGCGGACAGGATTTATTTTGCGACTTCATTCAGGGAACTCAATGTCACGCCTACTGATATCGCTGTCATCTTTTTTAATCTTAAGTTAGAAAGGCAAGTCTGATTCACGCCCCCCCACGTATGAATTGTACCCTGGTGGAAATCTGATTTTGGATGGCTAGTTTGAATTATGACATGCGAGATTGGGAAATAAATTTAGTGAAGAAGGAGGCTTGGGCCCTTTTTTTTGTAGCAAAAAGTATTCACCTCAAACTTCATTATTTGATCTCCTTTGCATAGTTATTGGGTATGTCTTTGTTCTGTCTACAAATTCAATAAAATGTGTGACTTCCTTTTCCATTCATGTCTCACCTTTCTTAACGCAACACTTTCACTGTGTGTTATTAAATATGAGATGAATTTCAGTCGGGATGTCTACATCAATAGAAAAAGGCGTGTTTTGAAGAAAAGGCCTGTGGCCTATATGGAGAGTAGCGGATGATCCAAGTCATACAGTATGCAGGGAAAATGCAAACTATGATTAAAGAGTTATAGGCCAAAATATGAAGTGGCCTGTTATGGCACCACAATGAGGCTGATGGGGGGGATGACGATGACGACACATAGGTCTCCTTCCTTCAGCCATCCAGTTAGTGCAGACAATAAAACCAGTATGCGTATATATAAGTTTGTGCTTTGTAAATATACACACACACTGCCAAAACCTCAAGCAATCTAAGAAGCGCATGCACAGTACCTTTTCTTACCCTTTGACTTCCTGGAAGCAGAGAGAGCGGTCAGCGTTGACACAACATATAGGCTTTGTCCATTAAGCCATGTTGAGTTTTCAAAACACTACAGAATGTACTAGTGCTCCCATTCCAATACACTTGACTGCCTTCCAATGTTTGCAGGTTTTTAGTTATATCTGTGTTTGATCTATGTTCTGTTGATCTGATGTAGATCCACGCTGATTACCCTGAATACCAAACAAGTCACTCATTTAACAACTCGCCCTGGGCATACAGCCGGCGGAATTTCTCAGCCTAGTATTCCTAAAGTAACCTAAGTAAACTATGTTTAAACGGTGAAATCTAACCTTATTCCTAACCTTAAGCTCAGTAAACTAACCTTTCTAACCTTATTCCATTATCAGTGGTGGAAACCAACTAAATACTAGTACAATGTGCATGCACAAATGTACAATTTTGAGGCATTTTTAAGTGGTACAACCACTTCATTAAGGAGCTATGTGTGTCCGTCCGTCCCTGGCTGGCTGGCTGGGTGTGTCTGTCTGTGTCTGACCACAAAACTTGTGGGGTCCAGGGTAACTTGTGGGGTCTGGGGTAACTTGTGGGGTCTTGTGGGCCTGGAGATTATTGGGAACAAAACTGGATATTGGGCCATCCCAAATTCTCATTTTCACTCAGCTGTTCTTTGGGTCATGACTCATGACCCTTCCAAAAAAGAAAGTATAGAAATCTGTATGTCTACTTGGACGTTATGCACCTTTTTATTATAGGCCACTCCTATTGCATTTGCCCCACCCCTTTTAACCAATTGGTATGAAAGCACTTTACCTTAGATTTCAGCCTTCTAAAGCAAATATTGTAGCTGCTAGAGTGTGTTTTAGGGAGATTTGACCAAACGCTGGTGGACATTTTGAAATGGCTGCCACATCCACTAGGATGAGAATTTGGGATGGCCCAATATCCAGTTTTGTTCCCAATAATTTTATCAACATCTCTGCCAATTTTGGCGCTTTCTTCATAAAAGGTTTGGCTTATATATTGAGCTATGCCGCTCCGCTACCACTGCTTGTGAGTATGGAGACAATCATGCTTGCTCTTGCTCTAACTCTTTTTATCACATGTCTCTACTGTAACCCCAGTAGAATAAATGAAAGAAATCCGCACACCAATTTGATGCTCCCAAGATTTCGGACCGTAGTCCGGACCGGTCCTTTCGGACCGTAGTCCTTCGTCAGACCTGAAGGTCTGACGAAGGACTACGGTCCGAAACGTTACCACTAGTAAAGAAAATCTTGGGAGCATCAAATTGGTGTGCGGATTTTTTTCATTTATTCTACTTATACTCTGTTTAATCCAGCACCCTGCCGATAGAAGGCTTTGGGATGTGCGTGTCTTTTTTGGTTATTTATAACCTTTTCTATTAGTCTACTGTAACCCCATACATGTGCTCCAGTAGAGAAATGGGGTACAGTAGAAGTATCCTGTTCCAATACGTCACTGAGTAATGTGACACTGAGACAGAGAGAGAGAGAGAGAGAGAGAGGGTCCCATGGAGCATTATCTCCCAGGCCTAGTCTATTAGATTATAGCGGGATGGCTGTGTGACCAGCCACTGAAGCAAATTGTCAATTATGATGTTTATTGTAAAGCGGACAGCCAACTCCACCGCCTCAGGGGGATACTGCTGAGGAGGCACAGTGCAGTATCCACACACGCGCGCACGACGCACACACACACACATGCACGGCACGCACATCTCGCTTCGTACTTCCTCCCGGCTAATTTGGTGGCTGCTCTGTTTGACACCTGCCACCCTGGCTGACAGAGATAACCATTTCTTTCCCTCGTGGATTTCCCCTGGGAGAGGAACGAGCAGAGGAGGAGAAAAAGGGAGGAGATTCCTTTCACTTCTTTTTTTTTATTTTTTTTGTCCGGATGCTTCTGAGCGCCAATCATGGATGGATACAAAGTGTTAACAAGGTGTTGTAGGCTAACTGTATGTGGTTGTATTGTATTGGACAGGACAGGTGTGTGGTTCTCAAACATTTTCATGTCAAGGACCCCCAAATGACTTCGGAACAATGCAAGTCAGAATGTACCGTTGTAACCGGTTGTATCTGCCTCTGTCTCTGTCCATATATATCCATAACTTTATGTATCCGTCTGTGTCCCAGACCAATATGGAGTCTGTACAATGATGCCAGATTCTGTGACATCATATACACATATGGGGAGGAGCTTGGGTGGCGCAGTAATAAACTATCTACCTACAGTATGGAGGTTGTGGGTTTGAATCCACCGTGAGGTTTTCGATGACATACTGTGCCATTTAGAATGCATTGGGTGCTTAAATTAAATATATATATATAAAAAAAACTGCAAATTATTTCAAAATGATCTGTAAAGCAAGTATGAAGGAACAGTGAGGTGCAAAGTTTTTTTTTTAAGAGGTAGGCCTTTTTAAAAGGTAAACAAAAAAAATCTAAATTTTCAAGCATGCGTGTCCACAGTAATCTGAATTATAAAAGTTGAGTTTCTGTTTTGTTTTAGGTACCAATGATTGATATTCAGTGAAATACTCTTTTTGAGTATTAGTTGTAATACTCAAAATATGCTGTTTTCCTCTACCCTGACCCTTTTCAATCTAAATTCTGATCACTGCTATCATATCTCCTGTCTCCTATCTCAATATTAGACTTGTGGATAGATGGCTATGTTTTTAATAATCCTTGACACATTGCTTCACTTTGACCACATGTTTCTCAAGAATTCACGTCTTCACTTGCTCAATGTCCCTGCCCCAAGCGAATCAATAGTTTTCATAAATATAAAATCATGATCTACAAGCTTAGATCAGCTATTTTGACAAGAATAAAAAAGACCAGATTTTGAGGGTTTATTCACATATACAAACATTCACTTGTAAGGTTTTACTGCAGTGAAATGTACAGACCTTAGCAGCATTAACTCATATACTGTAATTTACATCATAAAT
Organism: Benthosema glaciale; assembly: GCA_900323375.1. Taxonomy (NCBI): domain Eukaryota; kingdom Metazoa; phylum Chordata; class Actinopteri; order Myctophiformes; family Myctophidae; genus Benthosema; species Benthosema glaciale. Next base: position 8,929 of record OOFJ01113691.1, read on the forward strand.
TGACATTTTCATTATCACTCCATATCTTCATTTTAACATCTTTTATACACTTTTCTTTATTATTTTAGTTTTAGTTTTGTTTTTTACATATGTACATTCATAGATACAATATTTCCATTCCGTCATGCCTTTCTTATAGTCTCCCAAAAGTAAACCAGCATCTGTTTACGTGAGCTTCTGAAGGGGAAAACAGGGTGGGTCTCTGGTGACCACTGACATCCATGAGTAAATAACACTGTGATTATGAAACTAAAATATAAAATACTAGAAAACACACCAAACCAAATGAATATGTGCACCCTATAGAGCACGCAGTCCCGCCCCCTTTCATGACGACGCCTGTTCCAGAAGTGAATTCCCCATTCATTTTCCTCACATTTTCAAAAAAGTATTTATTAAAAGACAACAAAGCCAACTCGGGTCATGACAAATCATGACAATGAATAAACACAATGTTTTGGGCCAATCAAATAATTTTAAAGAAGAAAGACGAAACAAAAGGTGTTGTATCCTGCATTTTTCCTCCTACTAATTATTTGATCGGCTGTTGTCATGATTTGTCACAACCCGATTTGGCTTTGTCCGCGGCGGTAATCATGTTTATATAAATCATTTTTTAAATGTCTATGAGAAAAATTAACGGGGAATTCACTTCTGGAACAGGCGTAGGGGGGACTGCGGCGCTACATAGAATGACACATCAAACCAAGCCACAACTCAAACTGTGCGTTAACGACTTTATGCCATAATTTCATTCCAGAATCAATCCTGACACAGTCCATGCACTACAGGAAGGTTCTAGAAAGAATTTCATCGTGGACACAGAACATTGCACTGTAGCTTTATTTACTCAAGAGCTCATTTTGTTTCTATTTTGACTTAGACCTAAGTCACACTCTTGAGAGGCCATTTTACTAAAAGGGGCATGAACAGCACGATCCTTTTCAATTAGGACTAAGGCTGTTTTACCAGATATGGCCAAAAAACTACTGGACATTATTTTAAGAAAGATTTTAAGTATAAACAACTGTATTATAGTAAATGTATGTAAGGGAGAATGGGGTAAGATGAGCAGTCAAATCTAAAGATCTATCCTTATTTCCGGATGTCTTCTATCAATTTAAATTATGAGTAAGCATCTATGATAAAGGGCCATAAATTATGGCTTATTAAAAGTCACATCAGCCACATTTTGTGTCTCATATTATTATTATTATTATTATTATTATTACCCCCAGATAAGGGTTTGACCCACATGATATTTTCAAGTTTAAACTTGTGCAACACATTTCCCTTTTCCAAATAGTCTTATTTTGGTTATTTAAACAATATGAAGAAATTTTAATTATGTTTGCTATTCAGAACCTTTTAATATTTGCATAATAACATAATATTGCAAATCTTTCTTAAATTAAATGTATACATCAAAATTATAATTTCAGTTGCAAAAATACATAATAAATGCATGATATACAATATGTTTGGACCTGGATGGGTAAATTTGATTTGTCATGCGTCTAATCTAAAATTAGATTAGACACGTACTATACATTTAAGGTCACATGACAACACAGTTGTCTCTCTATATAAGGGGGGTGATTCAACCTACCCGATGGCTCATCTTACCCGTCTCCCCTAGATGATCTGTTTGAACTTGTAAGAGATGTACGTGTGTGAGATTGCTTCCTCTCACAAAAATAAGAAACAAAGTGTATCCCTTGATCAATTCAATAAAGGAGAGAAATGCCAGCACTCATGAAATGTCCTTTTTCACATGATTTTATTTTTTACCTGTGACGAGCAGTGGACAATGGACACGTTTCGGCCTAGTGGGCCTTCCTCAGCATTGTACATTTGTACATGGACATTTCTCTCCTTTATTGTATTATCGAGCCTTGCACCTAGAAGAGCGTTCTTAACCTGGAGTGGTTGTCTGCTTCGGCAGCTTTTGTTTTCCTTGATCAATTAAAAAGAAATGACATTTTAGTTTCCAAATTAGGGATGATTAAATATTTCAGGGGACAGTTGGCAACCCGTTCTATAGACCTTAGACTGCAGCTTGCCCAGTGGAGTGTTACTATAGAGGCCGATAGGGAGTAGGGAGAATATAGCAGGAACAGTTGCACAAAGTGACCACTAGATGTCACTCTCACAGTGGTCTTTAGATTTGAACATTTTTAAACGTGTTTCCTGTTCTGCAACCTGACCCATGTCGTTGGTGACTTGGATATTTTGTCTCAATGCTTTTAAGAAACGATTGTGTGTTTTTTTTCCTTCTTTTTTAAGTTGTGTGTAGTTAAGAGTTTTATGAACATTGAGGTAACCCGCTCTGCTCAGAATCAGATATCATACTTAGTACATGCACACGCACGTGAGCACACACACACACACACACACACACACACACACACACACACACACACACACACACACACACACACACACACACACACACACACACACACAAAA
>OOFJ01113698.1:0-11061 GCA_900323375.1 Benthosema glaciale
AGCATCTTTGAAATGAGCTATGCAAATTGGATGGAGACAGAATGAAAGTATTTGTGATTTTATTGCTTAAGTTCCCCAGTACAACAGCTGTCTGACTGTTCTTGCAGTGTTTTATCAAACTGAATACAGAGAAAATCTCTTTTTAAAGATGGAGTGCCGTGATTTTTATCCCTCCTAAAACATGATCATCAGGTACTATGATTATACTAGGAGGAAGATTTATTTCCAAAAAGTGTATAGAAAGTGTTAAAATTATGTTTTTATGTGGCCACACCCACCAGTTCATTAGGTATGCATGGTATTCACCTTAGCACCGCCCACCTGAACTTAAGCCTTCCCCACAGCTGTTCTTGCATGATATTGTGGGAGGGGTTACGAGATGTGATGTCACTAAAATTGTGTTATTTCGATTGGGCCTTTTGACTCAAAGGCTTGCAGCTTTCAGGAAGAAACCAAAAATACACAGGGAACACATATTTGAATATTATAACCACACCTGGCTGGGGGTGTATTAGGGTAATGTTAACTCCATAGACACAGAAAAAGTACAAAAATCATGGCACTCCATCTTTAAGAAATACATGTATACATTTGTGTACATGAAAGGAACATTTGATTTGTGTGTCTTGATCACACACCTTCTTCAACAATCTACTACATTACTAATACGGTAATATTTTTAAATGACTGTTGTGTGTTTTTGTTCTTGCAGATATGGAATATAGGACACAGTGTGATATCCATCGTAACTCTAGGTGTCAATGTAAGACTGGCTATCGATGCACAGATCAACGTTGTGTGGACTGTGAGCCAATGCCCGCCACACCCAGACCCACTGACACCACTACAGGTACAGTCATGTCTTACATATTCGGCTCATGATCTGAGAAGGTATATAGTTGGTATATAGTTGTACTGGTCTACGGGAGATAATGAGGAATTTGTACACATTTCAGCATAATATAATTTGATATGATATTGTCCAAGGTTCAAGGTTGTGCTTTATTGTTACATCTTGTGTACAGGTACATAAGAGTAAAACTTATTTTTGTTTGGCTTCCTTACAGACAATGCAGCAGCAAATATATAGTATAATAGCGAAACACAGCAAACAAAAGGATAGAATATAGAGTGCAAAGAAAGAGCAAACAAAGACAAAAATAATCATAAGTACATGTGCATGTTTTCCTAGTAGTAGAAAAGTTAGGTGATATATGTTTGGGTTTTTTTGTCTCACTAAATGTCGCCATTTATTTGCTCCACTTAACAAGCCTCCAACTTCCACCCAGTCACCAATACCAAGTCCAAAACTACACGCAGAGAAGTCGACACGCCCGGAAAGGTCACAACACTTGGAAAAATCACCACAACTGAACAAGTTGAATTCATCACATGCGCTGCACCCACGGGTATGATTAAAAAAAACGTTTATCTTAATCTTTCCAAAGTGGAAACAACTGCCGCCCTTGCTCAATGATGCACTCTCTTATAACTTCTTATGGTTTCATGTTAAAAGAAATTAAAAAATAAATAATTTGTGCAAGTTAAACATATCAGCCCAAACACAAATGATAATCTCACCTTTTTACATACTGTACGTTAAAATGTATTACATGTACACTCATTTTCGGACTCCTGTAGACATTACATGGATACTGGTGTCTGGTGGAGTCCTTACTGTGACCATAGTAATTATTGTCATCACAACGAGAAAGTCCTTTCTACGTTGGATCAGGTCAAATGGTCAGTCCCACTGTTTGTCTCTTATCTCTCCATCCACCCAACTCTCTGTTTTGTGTTACTGTCTGTGGTAAACTCATTCACACTGTCCTAATGTGCTCAATAAACATAACATTGATATCAAATATCAATATATCAATGAATTGGATCTAATACCGCCAAACACTTTCTTCTCCCCTCCAAACAACCCCCCAAACCCCCAACAGGATTCTGTTCTTCCGAGAAGACATATGCCATTTCACTCACAGACGATGAAGAAGACGTACCCAACATGCCTGTTCAGGAAATGTCCGGCAAATGTGACCAACAACCCATTGCCATTGACGTCGACGACACACAATCGAACAGCTGTGACTTGGAGGTCACGACAGTGTGTGAAATAGAGCACGGGAAGCAGTGAGTGAGCACAGTTTAGCGGCTGTGATCATGTCGGTCTGAGAAAACGAGAGACGTTATTAAAGAGTACTTTGGTATATCGGATACGTTATCCTTATCCGGTGCATGTAGCGACATCTGATCCATGTCCTGTGGTACTTAGTTACAGCTTTGTATGTGTGTGCACATTTATGTATGTTATCTTTCTAAATGCCACTACCTGTGTAAGTAAAGTACTATTAGTACTACTATATCAGCTCAATGTTCAAAAATATGAACTTTTCAGGAAATACAAAAAATAAATACATTCTTCTTGGTAAATTATCATGCTGAAGCCGTGTGCCCACATCTGAGATGCAGAGCGAGTAGACAGAAACAGTGGCATCATACAGTACAGAGTATTAGTGATCATTTTATAAAGATAATTATGGTCGACAACGAGGGAAGCGTAGAGCTGTGCATATACTATCTAGATTCTATAGATAGTAGATTCTAGATAGTGATTTAAATGTCTAAATGCAGTGGTTCCCAAACTGTGGTGCGTGCACCCCTTGTGGTGCGTGAACACCCTCTGGGGGGTCCGTGACATGAAAAGGATAATGGCGGTTTTATGGTGTTATTTAGCACAAACGGCAGCTGTGGGAGTATAACATGTTGTTTCCATTCAGGTCCCATGCACATCACAATATACACACATACATTGGTGCTTATTCTTCTGTGCCATTGAAATGTTAGACAGACTGTATTGGGTCACTGCAGATAGAGTGGCAAACATTCTTATTACAATAGCTGTTCTTTCTTACTGTAAATAGCTCTGGATTAAGAGCGTCTGCTAAATACCTAAATTGTAAATAAATAGTTCCACAATCACTTTGCAGCTCAACTAGTAACGTTTTACAGTGTCTCTTTCACTCCGTCCTTATGCATACGTTTGCGTTTCAGGCACTATCATGAATAGAGGGTTTCAGTATCTGTACAAAGTGACACTTGAACGGGACAATGGGCTGATGATGCAGGAATTGGACCTGTGAATGTTGCGTTACCGAGCCTCTCCTGCAGGGGTCATCAATATGTCTGTGTCCCTGGCGAGACTTGTCCTTGGCAAAAAGAAAATATTGTGTTCTTACATAATTTATTAATGTTCTCATTTTGGTCATGAGACACAATTAGTGAATGTCAAGTCTCCAGGTGTTCTTCAGAAAATCTCTGTGATTTGCTACACAGTATGATACACTAGTAGTAGTCCGGACTCCGTAGCACTGTGGTTCTCAAAATGTTTATTTTGAATGACGCCCATAACTCTGCGTGTACACATATTTAACACTCAGAGTTACACACCTGTAATGGTCTATCTGGACCACCTGCAAGGAACCCCAAAGGTCCCTCTTGACCCACGTTTAGAAGCACTGCAAAAGAAAATTGTATGTCCATGGCACTTTTGACAAAAATGTCCACTGCAAGCCAGCATGGCGATGACCCCTTCACTCCTGGCCATCCTACCACAGTCCTTCTACATGTTGCCTACCTGGCATCCTTGTTTAGGACAACAACCCTGGCTATCTGAGCCTTGATCAGCAGCTATAAGAACATAACACCAGTATGTCTCCTGGAATCCTTTGTGTTCCTCACATCACCTCCTCTTTAGACATGTGGCAGTCCTTCCCCTGTTCCTGTGAGGGGAAGAAGACCGCGCTGTCTGTCCCTCCGCTCCCGGCCTCTTCCTGGGAGAGATGGACGACGCTAGGGGGGGTGCAGGGTGCTGGATGAAATACTGGACCTCTTCTTCCCCCTCCCTCCTCCTCCCCCTCCTCCTCCTCCTCCTGTTTCATGGGATCCTCATGCCCTCTGTTCTGGCTCTCTCTCGTCCCTTCATCCGTGCCAGAAAACTGACTGAGCAAGCTGAAGACGACCGTCTCTGCATTATGGACATGGATGGAACCTGAGAGAGAGAGAGAGAGAATGAAGAGAGAGAAAGAATTAGAGGGGGAGAGTGAGATAGTACAGAGTAGACAAGACTGAATAAACTGCAATATCTAATGTATACACTTGCATCACAATACATTGTGAGCTTGTAAATCATCTAGTAACGACAAAATTAGTGAAAGACAGCTTACAGTCAGTTGCCTAAAAAAAAGCAGCTGAACTTCTCAAGATGTTACTTACAAAAATAAAGAGTAATACATTTAAAAAAAATAATTTGAGTCATCAGTACCCATATTTGTTGCAAAAGGGTATGGCTGGTGCTTAACACTGGAGGTATCCCTGAGGTGTGCTTTTTGAGTGGAACCATCTCTCTCTCCCTAAAGGAAAAGTTTATGAATCAGTTTGGGGCAGGTAATAACGTATAAACGAATGCAATGAGCTAGAAATACACAGATTCATTCACATACCTTATTACATAGCTTCACAATAGCTGAAAATGAGAGAAAAAAAGATGAATTGTAGGAAATTCCATTACGGCCAGAGGCAAGGGATTATGTTTTCACTTCTGTAAATCTGTCTGTCCGTCAGTCCGTCCGTCTGTCTGTGAACAGCTAATCTCAGGCACCACTGGATCAATTGTCGTGAAACTATGCACACATACTCCTAGCATGCCAACGAAGAACATCCACCCTAGATTTTTAAAATGGGTCTTGTGGTGTCATAACCTAATCGGCCTTGGCCCTTGTGGAAACTATAAAAGGGGTGCTCAGTGGAGGATTTTTTGAAATAAGACGGCGTATGGATCTCCAGGTTTCGGAGATTACGGGATTTAGACACTCAATTATTTGTTTTGGTTGCTTAAGGACTATTCACAAGGCATCTCTGCTTTGATGGACAGTGAATATAACAACACAGGCCATATACTACACAGACTGGCCCATAACTGGCACATAGCCACCAGTGTGGCCTTGGAAACAGTCGTTTACCTCGCTTGAAGCACGTTTCGTCTCCTGGGTGACAGACACAGTACAGGATAAACAGGGCTATGAATCCCAAAGTCACGACGGAACATACAATGACTGCCAGTTGGATACTAGTGTTATCTGGGGGAGACAGAGAGTGAGAGAGAGAGAGAGAGAGAGAGAGAGAGAGAGGTGGGAGGGGATATTTAAACCTTACTGATATTTGTTTTCATTTTATGCTCATCCCGGACGAGCCCCCATATTACGACCCGGCCTAGGGGATGCTAAGTCGCAATAACAAAATGGACTCCCTCCTACCCAGTTCCCAAAATTCAGTGAAGCAACACAATGTTAAAATCCTAAGACGTCAGGATTTATTTTAGATAAAACACATAAATTACAATACCTCAGGGTGGGGACCAAAACACAAAACATAACTGGCGAGCTGGACTAACAAAAATAAATCACAGTACAAATCTCACCTAACAAAACAAAAGAGGTCACCCACCCCTACATACCGAATACATCGAGATCACATCACAAACTTAAAAACTGACAAAGTGCTGGTGCATTAAACTTGGCTAGAAGGAAGACATCAGAAGGACTGACAACAGGCAGCTTTATAGAGGAGCCCATGATCAGAGGAGCCAATCACCAGCAAGGTTCACCTGGTAGTTAGCCACTCACATTCATACACCACTCAGACTACTCACAAGCTGGTAACCACTCACTCAATCACTCAGATTCACACCAGTTGTCAGTCACTCCTCACTCATTCACACACACTGAGGGAAAAAGACAGAGCAACACAGGAATATACACATTATGACGCATTTTCATAACAGCATCATATTCATGTATCTTCTCACACATGCACATACGCACACCCACACACCACACTCACCTGCTGTGTTGTGCTGTGTATCATTCTTCGCCATTACCGGTATTTCTGCCACTGGTTTACATCTGTGTAAGAGATTGATATTAAACTTAGACCTAAGAATGACATATGTATAAGATTAATTAATAAAATATACTGTACATAATCTGAATGCAACGTTTTGTTTGATCAGAATCCCAATTAAAATCCCTTTAATTACAGAAGCTTTATTGTGCAGGTATACATTTTTGCTACAAATGACAGTTTACTGTAACACAAATGCAGATGCAGTACAGGAACATACAATAGGCCTACAAATAACCTACATCACATACTGTATGCTCAGATTACTGAGAGGATAAGGCATGTACTCAAAAGCATGGAAGGATTGTATTCCATAACAAAATTGTGTAAACGGTATGAGCCCTATCGCCCTGATTCTGGGGTGGAACATTAACATTCACATTTCACAACGTGTCTCATTCTAGTGCACTCTGAACTTCTATGTAGGTGTAGATGTGAGAATCTAGAATTTATTGTATCCTAGAGGGAAAATAGGAATGCATATGTACTTGTACATCTGTGTGACAATAAACAAAAGCTTAGAAATTATTAGCTTTGAACAATTGATAGTTTTGTCAAAAGGAGGGTATTAAATAGTGGACATTTCTCAGCTCTCACAAATAGGGGGCCCAATATAGACCCCTGGTGGACTACGGTCAACACAGTACATTGTGTTATAAGTGGGGGAATAAGTGGACTCACTGTGGAGGTTGGCAGGGTTTGGTGGAAGTGCTAGTATGTCCTGTGGAAAGTGAAACTCTAGTCTGGACTGTGATCCCATCCGGTGCTAGTAGAAAACAGGAAAACCAACAGTCGTTAGAACAAAAGAACATTAACCTAATAAAACTGGAATGCCCTCCCCTTCCTCCCCTTCCTTCTTCTCTTGAATCCTCACCCGATGTGGTTGTCTTAGGGTTCTTTGAATCTTCACCGGATGTGGTTGTCTCAGGGTTCTTTGAATCTTCACCGGATGTGATTGTGGTTGTCTCAGGGTTCTTTGAATCTTCTCCGGATGTGATTGTCGTTGTCTCAGGGATCTTTCGCGCTCTCCTGCATTCTCGACAGTTTCCTGTGTGCAAGTCGGTGTCGATACAACTGAAACCTACTTCACAGACACACCTGAGGTTGGATGTTCTGTTGCATTCCTGCACCACCATCAGATGGAAATCTGAGACAGACAGAAGAACAAAGAAGTATTCAGTCTATGGGTGCAACAGGTAATCGAACAAATCAAATGTATCGATTATAAAAGATATTTCAATTTAATAATAATCTAATTGGGAGAACATTTTTACCAGATATACTAGATTCATTGTGAGCTTGTAGATGGGCAATTTTCACCCTAGGCCACACAGTGCACTAATAAAGTCATTCACACGTTTTTTTTTATTGTCATTTTTATCACGGTTCTGTTCATGTTATTTTATTCTATTTTCCACAGTCACGGCGGCAATAAATATTTGAATCGTCAGTCTGTGAGTGCCATCATCAGTAGTGGTATACACTAAGTGGAAGTAATGAGAATAATGTATTTTTTACCTGGTGTACAGTCTCTGGAGGCTGAGCAGTAGTGACAGCTAGTTTCACGATTCGACAATGCAGTGTAGGTATTATCACCACAGGGTGCACACACCCCACAAGATGTCTGGTACTCACCTGAAGGAAAACAAATGCATTCTTCAGAGTATGAATATCTAACACTTCAACAGCAGTACAGTGACTGATATTTGTGACATCATGGCCTTTGACTCAAAGCACTTAAAGGGCTACTTCAACCATTTTCATATAATAGGTCCTCCCCACTATGACAATTATAATATGGTATCCATTCATTGGTCAGTCTCAGAGGAGGCCTGTGGACAGTGCAGAAACTCGACATCTGCAGTGACATCATCGATGGGGTTATCCAAGCTGATAGAAACGGCAAGATTTCTATTCCTGGAAGGTTAGCATGCTATAATAAAATCCAGTTCTCCCAGTAATAAAACATAATTGAAATTTACAAACTTGCCCAGTGCCTTACCAATGATGTCACTGGTAGGCGGGTGTCTACCGGGTGTTTTTTATTTTATTATTTTTTTAGCTTTTCTGCCTAAATTGATCGTATAAAGTGAAGATGGACAGGGAAGAGAGAGAGAGAGAAGGGGAGAGACATGCAGCAAAGGTCAACATGAACGGGAGGGATGAGCATTAGTGAAAACCAATTATATGAAGATAGGTTTAACCACATGAACCCTAGTTTGGGGAGAACATTCAGTGAAAATAGCCGGTCTACAATCTCACAAGTTCACAACACATCGCAATGTGATGCATTACTAGCTTGTATAGCTTGGAATGCAAACTTGTAGCTAAGGCCTTAATGTACAGTAGATCCCTTGTACTGTCCTACTTGTCTGTGCAGCGCATAACGGAAGTGGGTGAAGAGTTCAGTGTCATGTATTGCATAATTTGGCTGCAGGAAAAAGTGACTTTTCGGTTAAACAAGCTTAGTTCCCTGGCAGTATAGCCACCTGGCCGTCCTTCCACCTGCACACTACAATCCTCAGTGCCAACAGTTCAAGTGTGCAATGGCATTAATTGCATTAGTGTGGGCACATCAATGTGACTTAAAATAATTGAACACAGCTCTCAACCTATATGCTTTGTATTTTCTCTTATTTACTATTCCCGCGACACATTTTAGCAGTGTTCAAACATATTTTTGTGGCACTTTGTAATCTAGTGTCAATAACTATACTATACTATATGAATATGAATATGATTATTCATATTCATATAGTATTATTCAGTCACTGGCAGTGTGAGTTGAGTAGAGAGCAATTCTTGGAACTGCAGCAGGCTGCATACTAATCGAGGATGTGGTGATTACTGTATGCAGAGTATTTTTTTATCAAGACAGTGTGTGTGTGTGTGTGTGTGTGTGTGTGTGTGTGTGTGTGTGTGTGTGTGTGTGCGCGCAAGTGTGCGAGTGTGTGCGAGTGTGTGCGAGTGTGTGCATGTTTGCGAAACTCAAATAACATACTGTAAGAGGTTTCTAAGTTGCTAAGATGAGACATCCTTGAAATGACTATACTCAACAACTAAACTCTTGCAAACACTGAAATAGCAAGAATGTTAGACAGAGGCAGAGAGGACAAGATAGGCAAACAAAAACAGCTATTTCTATTTTGCTTTTAGTCATACTTCTTTCCTGAAAATCAGCATTATTCACTAACCGTTGATTCAGAATAACAACGTCAGGGAAGTGAGTCAGACCAAGAAGAAAAACAGTTAGGACAGAAAAACAAGTTAGCCAGCAGATGGGTGATGGTGTTATTTCTTACCTGGTGGGCACAGTTGACACACCCTGGTGTTCCTCTTAATCTGTAAACCCATTCAAACGGTTTCAGTATGTCAATGTCAATGTGAGTACAATGGCCTGTAGAACTCCTGGTACACAGTTCACCCTTATACCATTAAATATCACTGCATTTTAGATTTAAGCATTGGCTATTAAAAATAGCAGATATACAAGCTCATCTGCTATTCTGCTATTCTGGTGAAGTACAATTACATTATAATGCTTGCCAAATATCCATCTCTATGCCATCCATCCATCCACTGCTCCTCTCTCATATACTATTACTATAAAATATAGTCGATGTCTAAAAGTAAAAGGGTGTATGTGAGTGTATTGCATTACACACATATACAGTATTGCATATATCCAGTCATTGTCTTGTCTGTAAATATTATTTCTTTCTTGAATGCAAATGATAAAAAATGCCATCATCCACCAAAATACACAACGAAGGGGAAAAGATTACCAGAGGAGAGGTGAGCCCCAGCTGTGCAGATAAAGTCAGGATAAGCACAAAGCATTGCGCTGCAGCACCCATTATAGACGACTGCATAGCCTATATACAGTACTCCTGTGAAAACAGTAAGTGGCAATGAAAGGCTACACGCACGAATATACCAAAATATTCTTTCCGACCTTCTAGTATGCAATTTTGTGTGAGGAAACATACATAATAAAGTGTTGTTTTACCTTGAGCTCCTGAAAACATGCAACAAGTTATACTGCTTGTATTGTTCAACTGTATTAAGTTGAAATGAACTGTGTTCAAGGTGTGGCCTACTTTATCTCTCTCTCTCTCTCTTTTGTCAAGAGTGACTCACTCTTCCTTCAGCTGTTCAGGTAACCACTTCCTCTAAACATGTCCCATCCACCCACGCTATACCAACGTTCTGGCGTCCTTGGAGGTTCGGTTCAGAGCCTAGAGAGCTTCTGGCACGCCACGCCACTCAGTCAGACTCTGACACTCTTAAAGGACCACTTCACCACTTTTCAACCTGCCTTCAGTGCCTTCATATAATTGGTCCTCACTGATGTTCATGATAAAATAGCACCGTTTTTTTTCCTACTCAGTCTGGGTCTCATAGGAGGGCTGTGGGGAGTTCAGAAACCCAGTGACAGCATCGATGGGGAATCCAAGCTAATAGAAACGGCAGGCTTTCTATTCCTGAAAAGTTGCAATGCGATAATGGAAGCCATCGTTCTCACGATAATAAAAATCTAAATATATATATATATATTTAAATCTTGTTTAAAAAAATGATTTTAAAGATTATGTTGACGGGTTTTTAAGTAGAAAAAAGTGGTGCTATTTTATCATGATCATTAGTGAGGACCTTGGTGAGGACCAAGGTGCGCCTTAAGGAAGGCCATTCGAGCCGCAAACGGAGCCAACCCACAGAGCCTAGTCCTTCCATGTGCCAGATTCTGGTTCTCCCAGTCCCGGCAGAGTAGTTCTGGAGTAGTTCCAACGGATTTTGTGGCCTTGATCTTGCCCTAATGGGACCGAGGGTATCTACTGGGACCCCGGCTGGGTCGCCTGAGTGAGGGGTATGATGTTCGACAGACCCGAAACCCTGTTGACCTCAGGATACATCACTGAGGATACGTCCCAGTTGCATCCATGCAATGTATTTTTTGTTATAGGACCAACTATATGAAGATAGGTTGAAAAGTGAAGTGGTCCTTTAACACGTCCCAATCGACTGCAGAATCAAGTGTTCACTTAAGAGTGCAAAAATGGACCTTCACAATGTAATTTATAAGCTGTCCGACGCTCA
>OOFJ01113747.1:6633-19738 GCA_900323375.1 Benthosema glaciale
AGACATATCACACCGCTGGGACAACGCTGAAACAGTCTTGACCCTTTGGTGTGATTAGGGCTTCTTATTCGGTAAAATACGGTACTTTATTTGTGTGCAACACCTCCGTACTCCTATACTGTACATCTGGCATAATATTGACACTTAAGGAAAAGGTGTGCAGCTTGTTTCTTAGTGTGTTACTTAGTGCCTGCTATGTCATTCAAAGGTCAAAGGAATACCATCTGAATTCTCTACTATAGCATTATTTAAACACTGCTGATATCATTGGCAATATTAATAATGTAATATTATGTACCTGCAGATCCTGTTCTGCCACATCGCATCTGATCTCAAAGGCAGTGATCTGGTCAAGGTCTTCAACCGGGTGGGTCACGTCCATGTCGCACAGCATTCTTTTCTGAAAAAAAAAAAATATATACATTTTCATTATTTGTTTTATTGAAGACCTGAAGAACAGACTGTATTTCACTCTGAACACAAGGTGTTGACCACATTCATAGTTGCAGTCACCTTTCAATCATAAATTCTTTCTTATATAGCTACTTAAACGTACCCCATTTTCCTTCAGAGGACACGGTGCGTCGGCTGTGGAGTTACACTCCGTCTCTTGAACAGTGAACGACAGCTTTCTGAAAGAAACCACGGATAGGTCGGCATCCTCGGGCTGCAGCTGTCATAAGACAAAACAGATCAATCAGTTCAGTTATTCATTCTCAGGAATAAATTAATGTCAAAATCTGCAAAAAAAAAAGATAGGCTATTATTGGAAGTGTCATATAAGTGTAATATGACTTTCCATTTCCAATTATGTTGTTTTGCCTATAGAGTTTGTGCATGAAAAAACACCTCCCTCTAGTCCAGCGACTTCCCCCACCTCCCTACAACCCCTTTTTGTTTCCCAAACTGTACTGTTTTGTTAGTTTGTTTACCTTTTATGATGATTTGAAAATTGTTAGTTATTTTTATGTCATGACTATGAACTGAATACCCAGGACCTGAATGGAAACAAGGCCGCAAGGACTTTTTTCGGTGTTCCCTTTGGCTGTTGTGTTTGACTGTACCCTGTACTGATTTCATTCGTGTCTGACTGTATGCTGTACTAATTACATTTCTGCCAATAAAGTATTCAATCAATCAATCAATAGTTAGTAGGTCTTCTGACATACTCACAGTTTCAACTTGGACGTCCTTGTGAAGCAGGCGGTAGTTCTGCAGAGGAAACTGGAGGTTTGAGATGAAGTCTTCATAGTTGGGCTCAGCTCTGGCCAGCAGAGCCAGCAGAGCGAGGGTGAAGAACAATGCCATTTGAGTCTTCATCTTTGTGTCTGGACTGTTTCCTAAACTGTACGGCGCTAGTGCTTATATACAGGGGTTGACTCTCTTGCAGAATTTCCATTGTTGAGCAATCCAGGATTGGGTAAATCTATGCCCCCTACAGCCCAGAAAAGAACATACTGTAAGCTTACCGTAAAAATAACAGGGTCAAAGGTTCACAGGTAGAGTCAGGATTTTCACAAGAGGAGAGGAGAAATCTATTTCTTTGTAAATTGTTTTTTGAACTACACACTATAAAGACAACTATATAGAAAACCTAACCTACTACGTAATAGTACTGTTCATGGTTGTTTGTTACAGTGTTTGTTCATTTTGACAGTTCATGTGTTGGCACAAACAATTGCAAAGAGGAATTTGCAACACATATCTTGCAATATGCCTATGCACATAGAAAATGCTCATGACAAAGCAATATCTCAACAGAGGTCGCGTTATTATGAACGGAGATTGGATGTTTTGGATTTTCCACAGTTTCAACCTCTATTGTGTAAAAAAATAATTATCATCAACAATTATGAGGAACCGTAGTACACTTTCTGTTAAAGCAAGCCCCTTCTTTTGGGTATAATCTAAAATCTTATTCATTAGTTTGAGTTTGTTAACGGTTTAAACAGCACTTTATAGTGACTTTTCAGTTTTCCCCAGAATATACTATTATTATTATTATTATTATTATTATTATATTGTCAGCAGACCAATGACTGACTAATTCATTAATCATTCTGCATTGTGAATTGATACATTAGTGGTGCATTTGTAATGATCAGTTGGATTATCATCGGGCCTTTTGGACTTTTTCTGCAGTTTTATAAATAATATTAATAATAATAATAATAATAATAATAATAATAATAATAATAATTAGATTAGGTGGGCAGGTGAACGTGATATGCTTTTGAAATGATGGAGCATTAACACATAGCTAGTGGAGGGAAGATGAAAATGTGATTATGAGGTGTGAAAGGTTTTGTGTTTTTGTTGAATAGATGTAATGGCTTGTTCCAAATCATCACTTATACTTACAGTGACTGACAATCACACTAGTATATAGTTTTATTCACGCTTCACTTATACGCTGACATCAGAATTCTCTTTTACAAGGGAAGGCGATTAAAAAAGTGCTACCAAATATGTCACCAGTGATTATTATAAATACATTCTAAACTTCTATCCCTCCCCATCAAAGTTTGATAGATGCTTTATGCAAACTTCTATCCCTCTTAGGGTGGCAGGCATCAGTGTTCAAATGCCCTAATAATAGTTAGTCCCAAAATAGTTGTCTTTCTGTTGTAAAGCTCTCTCATTGTCTCTTTTTCTGCTAGATGTGTTTTTAAATCTGTTCAAATAACATGAGAAATATAATCTAAATATAATCTAATATAATCTAAAGCAGTGGTGGGCAACTTTGAAGATGGAGAGAGAGGGTCGTTATCAGTGTTGGGCAGTAACTAATTACATATTACATATTACTGTAATATTATTACTTTTTCCAGTAAAAGTAAAGTAACGATATTACTCTGCCAAAATAGTAATATTGTAATATGTTACTCTGCCAAAAAGGCCTTAGTTACTACCGGTAGTTACTTTTTATGAAAGAAATACAATATATAAGCTGTTTTCTTTTTTTTCTTCTTTTTTTTTAGAGGGCAAGTGTAACGTTTTAAGGCATATTTGTCTTATTAGCCAGGGTTCACTGCAGTTCAGATTGTTGATTGTTGAGTTCCAAACGTTGAATATGCAGCAGAAAAGTCTGATGAGAGACTGTTCAATATTTTTGTTTTA
Source organism: Benthosema glaciale (assembly GCA_900323375.1). Classification (NCBI taxonomy): domain Eukaryota; kingdom Metazoa; phylum Chordata; class Actinopteri; order Myctophiformes; family Myctophidae; genus Benthosema; species Benthosema glaciale. Next base: position 9,754 of record OOFJ01113747.1, read on the forward strand.
TATTTAGTTTTTTGTTGTACAAGGAGCTGGCTAAACAGATTGTGTTCTTTTGCGGGTGGAAGGGGCCCGGTTGAAAAGTAATATAAAAGTAATAAGTAACTATATTACTCTGGATTCCAGTAATAAGTAAAGTCATATTTATTACTTTTTCTAAGTGGTAATAAGTAAAGTAAAGATATTACTCTCCTAAGTAATATTGCCCAACACTGTACATTTTGCATTGGCTATGTTGGTATGTTGGTCATCTGTAGTCAACCAAGCTGTAGATTCTAACATTTATTTCTTGTATTGAATATCTATTTGTCTAAATTGTTATTTTAAATTGTTATCGGTATCGGCCAAGAATTTCCATATCGGTGCATCCCTAATTCCATGTATTCTGTTGCATCCTCGTTAATTAAGCTAACTGTGTGAAGAGTTTTATTTTTATTTATTTTTAATTCACACGGTATCGATTGACACTTGTAATCCATTATTGTATAAGACAAAATTCTATGGGGTTGCAGAGATGGACAATGTACTGTAGATTTGTTTTAAAGATTGTACTGCACTGTTTGGATCAGCAGGTGGCAGTCATGAGTCATGACCATGTGTGTTGGCTGCATAGTGTTATTTTAGTTTAAAATGTGCTCTGCAGAATACAGTTGTCGTTGTCACCAGTGGTGGAAAGTAACTAAGTACATTTACTTAAGTACAATTTTGAGGTATTTGTACTTTACTTTAGTATTTCCAATTTTACAGTATCTTTACTTCTACTACACTACATCTCAGACCCAAATATTATACTTTTACTACAATACATTTGAAAACTAGTAACTAGTTAGTTACTTTGTAGATTTTGATGATTATTATTATTATTATTATTATTATTATTATTATTATTATTACAAAACACATTAACCACTTCACTTTGGCCATTTGAAAATAGTTGATCTACAAGCTTGTACAATTTTTTGTAATTCTTGAGGTTACCAACTTTACATCATTTAGCTGGGTGGTCCCCGGAACCGCTGGTTAAAAACCACTGAGCTACATAGAATAATCACACACGAAAGAAAGCAGTGCTTGCACCACAGGAGGGATTCAGGAAGTGTAAATCTGTTGAAACGGGGGCAGTGGTAGTGCTGTCGCCTCACAGCTAGAAGGTCCTGGGTTCGATTCCCACTGGGGAGGCTGTGGGTGCTGGCGGCGTGTCTCCTCCTCCGCGTCATCAGTGCCCTAGGCAGGGTTGGCGAAAGGGCCTTTCTGTGTGGAGTTTGCATGTTCTCCCCATGTCCCCTAGGGTAGGTAGGTACCCTCACAAAAAACATGCAGTAATCCTGGTCTCTAAACTGCCTCCTCCTGGCCAGCCGGAACTGGAAATTAACTAGTTGGAATAACGTGTTCCTTCCACACGCTACGTACAACGAGGGAAACTCCCCTCTGTCAGGTGAAAAGATAAATGGTAAATGGTGCATTTATATAGCACCTTTATCCAAGGCGCTTTACATAGATTGTGCATTACATTCACCCATTCACACACTGATGGCAGCTGAAACCATGCAAGGCACCTACCAGCCTATCAGGAGCAATTAGGGGTTCAGTGTCTTGCTCAAGGACACATCGACACTAACTCTGGGGGAGCTGGGTTTGAACCAGCAACCTTGCGGTTGCAATCCAGTCACTCTACCCCGGAGCCACTGCGGCCCCTAAAAGAAGCAGCTTGGACTCCTCATGTATTGAAGGAAGCATGAAAATGGTTGAAAAATGGGTTACAAAATAGTGGGATAAAAAAACCATTTAAAGACATCTGGTGAAACCAATTTTACTTTATATAGGTGCAGAATATAAGACCACTCTGATTATATAAGACTGGTGCCCCACCGTACTATAGATTCTGAACTGGATTATAAAACGCACCTTATTAGTCATGTTAACAAGATTGCCTTTTTTCCATCTGAGAAATATTGCAGGAATTAGAGCCTAACCTCTCCGAGGCTCGTCTTGTTTCAAACCCCATGAGGTCTGCTGCATGAGTGTTGTTGGCACAAGGCAACTTGATAGCTGAGACAGATTTTTCATTTTTTTCTCTCTCCATGAAGCAGCAGTTATTGATTTTAGATTTTACTTGAGATGAGTTATGGAAATGTGGACGTTTAGCCCTATATGACCTGTCTCACATTATGTTGAACACGCAATGAGGATAACATCTTGGTTATGAGGCTGAAAACGATTATTTAATATTTACTTGTTGTTTTCCAACAGAGCACCAAAGTTCTGACGTCACTCGCTCATCCCCTGGTTGGTTCGCAGACGTTTTCCCTCTATGGAGAATAACATTGGGATCATCGTCTCAAATAAGAATTGTGGTCCAAAAATAAACAAACTGTCTCTACAGGGCTGGTAGTTGCCGGGTCTAATTTGCTCCCTTTCTTGTGTATACCCAGGGGGTTACCTTTGGCAAGTTTGAAATCTTGAAGAACCTGTCCCTGTTTGATGGGGAGGTTAATTTTGAAATCTTGAAGAACCTGTCCCTGTTTGATGGAGAGGTTAATTATGTGGGTGATGACTGGAGCTATAGAGCCGGCTGAGTCTCTGAGAAACTTGGAGGAAATATTGTCATGGCCAGACAGGCAGACACAATGTAATACCAATTTGATGATTTGTTCAGATATGTCCAGTGTTGGGCAGTAACGAGTTACTAGTTACATATTACTGTAATATTATTACTTTTTTCCAGTAAAAGTAAAGTAACGAGATTACACTTAGTTACTTATTACTTATGAGCGTAATTTGTTCTTGTTCATTCGTTCAGTGAGTTCACTTAGTTGTTGCACATGCATGCAAAGATCTACAAGCTATCAACGGGGCAAAGTTATTGTAGGGCAAAGTTATTGTACAATTTAAATGTTTTCAACGATTTAAGCACAATAACTAATAGTCTATTGCTTATAAAAAAACACACTGAATGACATCAAACACTCGGCAGGGTCCAGTCTTGTTGAGTTTAATATGGCATGGTTGCTCCAATCACAGCTACCCAAAACATACTCGAGGGAGGGGAGAACGCGCTTTCCCCAAGAAGTACACTGCACCCTCATTCCATACCTGCGACTGCAAGTGCACTGGCATCAGTGTGTGTACAGTATAGGAAGAGCAGATCAAAGCCTGGCACCTTCCCCTTCTTCTATTGACCAGTCCTTTAATTAAAGCTCCGGGATGGTTCAGGATGAGATCAGCCTGAAGGCTGCTGGGAGTGTGCGCTTTGCCCCAGGGGAGACATCCCCTCCCTCTCCAGCCTGATTTACAGCGCCCACAGGCCCCCAGCACTTAACACTGGGCTGCCTTAAGTGAGGGAGATGGGGAGGAGAGCAGAGAGGGGGAGATGCCACTCCATCATCATACAGCGAGTGCTGAAATCATCTAAGGTCTGAAATCACTTCGGGCCAAGACAGACCGGTTACAGAGTGGACCCAGAAGGAGCTGTGCCTGAACCACTGTCTGGCTGGCTGGCTGGCTGACGCTGCCAGGGAGCGCGGCGGCTCTCTCACTCTCTCTCTGCAGACCGGCGGAGCTTAACTCTCTTCACAGACACGTCTTCCGTCAGAGAGGCGCACAGAGAAAACGAAAAATAAGTGACTGACACTGAGATTTCCCTGGACAATCTGTTAATCTCCGCCGCCGACTACACACAGCAGCACGGCCCCAGTCATCTTCATGAGTGGTTCAGAGGTCTACAAAAACAAAGCCCCTCTGCAGCAGAAGGCCCTCTCTCTCTGTCACTGACCCATGTTTGGATGCCCTCTGATCAAATGCCTCCCAGACCTCACATTGAATGATTGAAGGGCCTCCCAAACACTATGGCTCCTTTTCTATCTCGCTCTCTCTCCCTGAGGTGTGGGAGCGCCTTTTCATCTCAGCCTTTTGATTAATAAAGGAGTCGTCGGCTGGGTGAAAGCAGCGGTCTGCTCCCCGAGCATCCATCATCAGTGTGACAGCCCACCTCTCCGTGTTAATTAGCGGTGATATTTAAGCCGTCCGAAAGCGTTCGTTCTGTGGCCATCAGTGTGACAATGCTGCTCATCATTAAAATTTCAATTCCGCTGTCTCGGCTACTCCCATCTCCGTGGACAGCCCTACACACATAGTCACACACACGCGCGCACACACGCACACACAAAGTATTATTCCTTTACAATGTTTATCAAGTCACAAGGACGGTATGATGAACAACACAACAGTTGTCTTTCTCCAAAGGGAAAACTGAAATCTTCTAGTATCCGCCAGATGAAAGAACTTTCAAACGCTTGCGGCTCACTCACTCACTCTGGGTTTCCTCTGTAAATCTTCCTCACACTTGCGAAGGGAATGATTTTTGCATGACAAGCAAGCATTTGTCATAAATCTGAAGTTCTCCTCAAACCCTGAGCAGAAGTGCAAGAGCATTACTTATTAACGATTGCAAAATACCTTAATAATACGTTCTAATATTGGAGGCCATTACTCTGGAATTAATTATACATTATAAGTTATACTAACTGAAGCCTGATCTGCATATAACCAAGAGGCACAATACAGCGCTATAAGAACTTTAGGACTAAGCTATCAGACTGAACTGTCAGTCTGATAACTGTGAGATGTCAGTGAGCTTAAACTGCTCTCCTGGGACAGCACAGCATCTATAGGGGCCTTTTTTTTAAAGGCAGCCATTTTACACACAACGCAGAGAGGACAGATAAAATGGCCCCCAAAATTAAATAACCTATACCAACCATCCAACCTGTATAAGTTATTAGGGGAACTATCCCCTCCGCCAAGTCTATGGGATTAGTAATATTTGTTTAGACTCGGAACTTATGACGTAAATCGTTTGCCAGCCAAGTCTATGGACTTTAATCTTTGTTTAGGGCACTTAAATAAATAGACATAAATCATTTGCCAGCCAGAGAATTCGCAGAAGTCATGTAGCAGCCAAGTCTATCCCTGTGAAGTACAAAAAAAGGCGCCCTCACTTCACTGAACTCCTTTGCCATTTGTTTTCCAATTATCAAACCCTTTGAATGCATGGAGGTGTTCCGTCTCTGCTGCTGTACACCAAGGGGCCGTCTGCCAACCACTAGTCTCTGCTGCTGTAATAATGAATTATAATAATTAGTTTTTATAGCGCTTTTCCAAGTGCTCAAAGCGCTTTACAATGGTTCATTCATTCATACATTGGGAGGTGAAGCGGCGAACAGACGACGCCAGCGTCCTCACTTCCCACATTCACACACCAATGGTGGCTATAGCTCACACCGACCAACTCATTGGAGGCAATTTGGGGTTCAGTGTCTTGCCCAAGGACACTTCGACATGTAGACAGGAGGAGCCGGGATTCGAACCGCCGACCCATGGATCATTGGACGACCAGCTCTACCTCCTGAGCCACAGCCGCCCCTGTACCAAGGGGCTGTCTACCAACCACTAGTCTCTGCTGCTGTACCAAGGGGCTGTCTACCAACCACTAGTCTCTGCTGCTGTACCAAGGGGCCGTCTGCCAACCACTAGTCTCTGCTGCTGTACCAAGGGGCCGTCAAGGATAGTAGAGGAAGGATATGAAGCGAAGACCATAATTCCGTACTACGGTGGAGTCCATATTGCTCCCTGGGAGTAAACAGACATGCGCAATGGAGACCAGGACGTTGTACATGCACATTGCGCATGTCCATTTCCTCCCAGGGAGCAATATGGACTCCACCGTAGTACGCAAGTATGGTCTTCGCTCCCTATCCTTCCTCTACTATCCTTGGGGGCCGTCTGCCAACCACTAGTCTCTGCTGCTGTACCAAGGGGCCGTCTGCCAACCACTAGTCTCTGCTGCTGTACCAAGGGGCCGTCTGCCAACCACTAGTCTCTGCTGCTGTACCAAGGGGCCGTCTGCCAACCACTAGTCTCTGCTGCTGTACCAAGGGGCCGTCTGCCAACCACTAGTCTTATAAAATGTCACTGATGAGGGATGTTCTCTGGTGTCAAGCTTCAATATGTTCCATATTTAGAGGTCTGCCAGTATTTTTCTAATTGGCACAACTCGAGAAGATTAATTAGCTTCTGCTATATCATTCCCAATGCTACTCAAAGCATCATATTACGTCCTTGTGACTGAAGTAAAGGGTACAGAATATCTGACTGGTAACGAGGGAAAAGGATGTTTTGCTTTGGCCTACTTAAATGGTTGTTAATTATTCCATTCAAATCAGTGATATCAACCAACACACTCCAGTTAAAAACAAACAACACAACTGTGCAACTTCAGTGTAAAAATTTAAAAGTGATTTGTTTTGTCACAAAAACATGGCGATGCGCAGCCTGTTGAGTGTTGGAGCAAAGACGGGAGGAGAGAGACTCAAGGGTCGGGTGCAAAAATTAAAGCGATGCCAAGAACATGACTGAAATTCTTAACACTGTACCAAGCCCTGTCAGAGCACACTGATATTGGAAGCCCATTTCTGAGTATTTTGGACATATAATTATTCACTTTTTCATTCACCAGGTGTCTTAAATTTCATTTTACACCTGGGGCGCCTGCTGGCCAAGTGGTCCAGGCGCATGCCACATATAGGCTTTGGCCTGACAGCGTGTCGCGTGTTCGAGTCCCGTTCATGACGACCTTTGCTGCATGTCTCTCTCCCCTTTTCTTTCCTGTCTATCTTCACTTGATACTATCAATAAAGGCAGAAAAGCCAAAACAAATCTTTAAAAAAAAATATATACAGTATATATTTTACACCAATAAAAGTACGTACGTACGTGAGAAAAGATTTAAGAGTTCAGACCCTAATGCTTTCAGCACTGGCTTGTGAGGACTCCTCGCCCTGCCATTCACACCTCAACTCAAAAAGCAAGCAACGTGGAGGAGAAGTATTGTGCATAGATCTATCTAGCTCCATTGGGCAGCACCTCATTGTTGAGATTTATCTCGCCCAAGAGTCGTCCACATTCCCCTTGACAGGATGGACACCCCGGCGCCCCGTAGACTGTGTAAAAATCACTTTCCAGCAGAGGCGCGTTTAGCCTCGACAGATACATTAACATGCCGTGGCCTTATGCCACCCCATTAATCTAGCGCTTGTAGGGACACGTTGGGCCTAGAGCTGAGCTGCCTCTCCTGGGAACAGCCGAGCAACCAACACCATGGTCCCTCGGCGAGTTGCCACCCCAGATTTCAACTCTGCAAGCCTGTTTATCTACATACCTCACTGAGAAACCTTGCAGGGTTCACAGAGATCCCACAATGTGCTCGGATCATCTCCGAGGTCACTTTAAAGCACAAGACCATTTTTTTTTTGTTTTTTTTGTGTAGTTACCTTGCCATGATGTAATTCCAAATGTGGACCAGAAATTAAAAATAAATGTTCCAGTGATTAGAAATTGATAGTTCAAAATATGCTCCTCATTGACTTACATTGTACACTAAAACAGCTCTCAAAGTCACTCTTTTAGTACGTAAACAAACACAAACAAAGTTGATTCAGACACTATAGAGCATCACCTCACCATAACTCATGCAGCTTTTGTTTTTCATCAAAATGTTAACTTCCTGTGTTAACATGTGTAACATGTGTAACTTCCTGACGAAAATTGAGCCCTATGTCTATGGTCCTTGATTCTAGGCATGGATAATGTGCTGCAAAAACGAACATAAGCCAAGCAAATAGTTAGTTTAGTTAGTTAGTTATGGTCTAAAATGCAAGGTTTATAACCACATGAACCGAAGCATCCCTACTATGCCTATGGGCGTTTTTTGTAAAAAACAAAAATAGCCGGTCTACAAGCTCTCAAATGTGTTGCAAACAACGCAGAGCGCTGTGAGATTGTAGATCGTCTATTTTTGGCGAAGAGATTTGTTGTAGAGGGGGGAAAAACTGAAGGCCAAGTACAGGGCCTGCAGGGGTACCCCAGCCAATGAAGTATATATAGGGTTTAAGTGTTTAATTCAACGGTGACCCATACTGTAGCAAGAAAGGAAATATTTGGCCAATTATCAAGATTCAACTGCTAAATGGACACTGGCGCACGTCTGATCACTGTACAGCTCTGTGTTAGCATGAACATGCGTGTTGGGTGATTTATTTAGTATAGCATCGATTACAGCCTAATTTTAATCTTGTCTTGTTTTGAGATAATGCAATGCGCCATCTCAAAACAACCACTGGATATTATAAATTAGATATGATACTCTAAATACACACAAATGGGACAAATGTTTAAAATGTTCAAAATGTGGTCTAACCACACACATTCACTATCAGTTCACTGTGTGTGTATCTAAATCTCCTCTGACATCCCACCCAAAGGACACATCATTCTTCCAAGTTCAGGGGGGGTCATGTTTTGTTTTGCATGAAAAAAACTGTTTACTCTCTTTTCTGTGTGGCACTGTGTCAGAGAGAGGGTGTTCGGTTTAATCAAGTCCATGAGTTGGTCTCTTATGCCAGCGGTTTTCAACCGGTGGTCCGGGGACCACCAGTGGTCCTTGAGAGGGTTCCAGGTCGTCCCCAGCTAAATGGAGAGTTGGCAACCAAATGGACCCTTATAGATCTTTAACTCTCATTTGGTTTCATTTTACACTCTCGAGAGTTAGATTGTTAAACATCTGCATTACCGGTACTTAATTAACAAGAACTCTACACAATTAGAGAGGGTCTATGATGGACCACCCAACAGAATAGTGGTGGTCCCCCGGGTTACTCTTATAGTCGGGTTGGTGGTCCCTGGGTCAAAATCTGTTGAAAACCTCTGTCTTATGCAACCAATAGCACTTGACAAGGGGAGTCTGGGGGCTTTCCCTCGTCTCTTCCCTTTTTCCCAGCAATTTTCCACTTGAGCAGACCGCCATAAGTGTAAAATGAAAGAATAAGGGCAGAGAGATTTCATATCCAAAGGGGAATGGCGCATGAATTCACCAAGGGTATGATAGACGGGGCAGGGGCACGTTTTGCTATTCATCTCGAGAGGTTTCCATGGGGTCACGGCCGCTATGTGTGGGTGCATTCTTGCTCTTCTTGATCTCTAGGATAGACGTGTCAGGCTGACGAAGAGATGGGATGCAGATAGATGAAGGTGCGTGCTGCACGAACAGCAGGCCGATACGCGGCGGAGCAGATACAGTAGACAGATATCAAAGTGACTTTGGCAGTCGGCTGCCGTTGATAAAGGCTCTGCCGATGCAGTGATTTACTCTCTGTCACTTAAGGTCTTCAGAGCCATTATGAGTCATTGGAAAGCTCGCTGATCACAGGAGGCATGAAATGTGAACTGACAGGAGACAGTTCAGACACGGAGCAATCCCCTTCAGGTCAATGGAAATTTTCATGAAATGTAGTCTTTTCCCCTACATTCATTGGCAGGCAGCAGAACAGAACATTGTGGGTGCAGGACGGAGGCCAGTCAAATGTGTGGGAGAGAGATGCGTGTGGTGGTGACGCAGTCTCTCTGGTGCTTATTTTCAGTCTCCCGGCGAGATCTTTAGGACCAGCCGCGCAGTAAATACGCTCGCATGATCCAACAAAGCTTTAAAGAGTCGTGTCCCACGAACCACATCATTAATAGAACATTGTGTTGACTAATCCCGACACGTTTAGAACAGCAATGGGCTTTCCTTTTCCGTTTCTCTGTTCTTTTAGCTGCACTAATCCAGAAGGTCTCTCCTCCTCTTGTGTGACGTCAGCAATGTTATACGCCAGCGCCACCCTCCCTTCGGGGATAAGGTTTTACGATTGCAACCTGACACCATTTCTGTGTCCTATAAGCGACAGAGCTGTAACTCACTTCAAAGGCAGCAGGCATCAAATCACAGTGCGCCCATAAATTACCCTGTCACGCCTTGGCCAATGGGAGGCCGGCGTTAAATCTCGGCTGTCACGTTGGCGGCCAATGGAAAGACGATGGCGGTAAATCTGTCAGGGTCTGCGTCTGTTAACGGCGTTGTGGTGGTGTGGTTGGGGAATCCACGGGAGGGAGGGAGGGG
>OOFJ01113756.1:2812-14768 GCA_900323375.1 Benthosema glaciale
GACTTGAACCAGAAACGAGAGGCTAGACAGATGTGTGATGCTGCTTCTTCCATGGACACCGTCTCCAAAGAGGTAAAGGTTGCTAGTGGCCCATAATGCTCTGTTTCAGTGGATTCAGATTGTACGGGGGCCAGTTTCGAATTGCATCCGTCCGTATGTTTAGGCCACATTGACTACAACCACTGCTTTTAAAGCTGTCAATGGGAAATTTCTAATTTATAATATGGCCAAAGCTGGAAAATAAATACTTTTAATTCTCATAACACACTCACTACTGTATTTAAACAATATTTAAGTTTTGTTCGATCAGACCTACAGTAGCTATTGTCTGTCTGTCATCTGGCTGGGGGCACTAGCCACACTCCATCGTAAAAGGCTCATTCATAGTTAGATTTTTCGGTGGTTTAGGTGATCACCGCTTCCCCGAAAACTACAACATGACGTCACATCACCTCAAACCACAGTAAACCACCGCTCTTTATAGCCCTGCTCTCTGTTCGGTGGTCACCACAATGGGAGTGAATGCGATGCCAACCAAACCACCGTTGAAACCACCGTTCGGTGGTGAGAACGGTGGTCACCTAAACCACTGAAAAATCTAACTATGAATGAGCCTTAAAGGGCAAGACCACTTTTTTGTGCAGTTACCTTGCCGTGATGCAATTCCAAATGTGGACCAGAAGTTAGATTTTTAATGACCACCGCGACCACCAAAAACTACAACATGACGTCACATCACCTCCACCACCGCACCGCACCACACCGCTGTTTCCAGCCCTGCGCTCTGTTTTTACTCACCACCGTTTCGGTGGTCGCGGTGGTCATTAAAATCAGACTCTGAATAAGCCTTAACACGGCTAGAGCCAGACTGAATAGAGCTGAAGGAGGTCACACCAGTGTAGTAGGTACTCTATTGTAAAACGTTACCTCTCTCTCTCTCTCCCTCCTAGGATGAAGAAGCACAGAAGGAGCTGGACATACTGTGCCCGTCGCTCGGTGTATGAAGGACTGAACACTCTCTCCAGTGTTCCTGGGGCCACGTTTTACCACAGATTAGAAAAGAAAAGCCCTTTTTTATGTACTCCCACTGGTACTATTATCTACGACTTTGCGTGCGTGCGTGCGTACAGGATTGTTGTATCAAAAAGCTACTGTGGTGTTCCAGTGAGCACACTTGAGGAGAAAAAAAATGATATTTTTAAAGCTATATGAACATTTAGATTTTGGCCTCTGGCACCTCTTTCACTGTACGGTGCAAGTAGGGGTTACGGAGGGACATTATTTTAGGACACGTGGCTGCGGAAGGGATCACATACACCTGTAACGTTCATGCTACGGGACACTTGAATGCTCTTCATTGAGGACGAGGGACTGTCTGTCTGGGGGAGTTAAAAACCATCTTGCCAGTTTTGTAAAAAGCAAACAGGTAGACTAAACGGGTTATGTTTTATTTTACTTGTGTTTCTGGGGGGGGACAAACAAGTCATATCTGAACTTACCAAGACTGCACTACATTATATCTGATTGTATTATCTCATGACATCTACACAGACCGTCTTTCTCGCAATCAGGCCTGCAGGATAATACCGTTAACAAAGGGTGCTAGACGAGTGAATATTTCGCAGGGTGGTAAGTGAATTGTCTGAATTATCTTGTAGAGATAATGCGAGCTGCGAGCATGTGTCTCCCCCACAGTCCCCCCCCTTGATCCCTGATCCAGTATGCCATAATGTCCTATTTGAAATAGATCAAAAAATGTTATTTCATATTGAATATCCAGTTGCACTGAGTAATGAGTGTACAGTGTATATATATACGTATATATATGCACCAGTGTGTCTCGAGGACCGTCGTCGAACATGCTAGGAGAGAGAGAGCCATGTTAGGAGCCTGTTTTCCCCCCTCCGCTCCATTTCCTGTTTTTTGTTTTGTCTCCTGCTTCACATTCGAGTGGCACCACTGGCCCAAAACAAGACCTCCGACAATGGTTGCAAGTATACCCAAACAAAACACGCTGATCTGTGACCACCCGATGACCCCCTGGCCCTCTCTTTCACTGCACTCAACCATCCAGCGTGGCTGGATTGGCTAGTGTAGAATAAGGAATTCTTATGACATACTGTAGTGTAGAGAGCAAGCTTTGGTCCTACGTACGTCTGCATCCGAGCAGACTTGAGAAAGGTCGTGCGAAAGGTCGTGCGAAATTCACGGACAAAATAAAAGAAAGATGACTGAGTCGGACTACTAACGCGGGAGGTTTGGACAATTCCTTTACACCCAAAATATACAGTAGGTGTAAAGGTAGTCCCCATCTTACACGCTGCTGTCCAGCTTCTCTCTGTAGAGGCAGGTGTGGCATAATAGTGAGTGGCTCACTGGCTTTACAGTGAGAATGCAGGAAATGGTCATCTAGTCTTCACTGGTATGTTTTCATTGTGCTTGAGTTTTGCATTCCAATTACAAACAATTAGTCGGCTCGAAAAATGACCGTTTTGAAACAAGCGCCATTTAGTTTTTTTCCCTTCTCCATCTTAAGATACAAATGGCCGATAGAGGAAATTGGGCCGTTTACTTTTTATTTCGCCGCCAGCATTCATTCGGCAGATGGTTGGCGCTTCTTTTTCAAGTTCGTGTCCATGTGCAACTGTAAAAAAAGAATATCTGTATTATATTTGCGCAACTGATTTTACTATTTTTTTTTTAAATGCTTTAAATCCATTTAAAAATTTCTGTTAAGAATGCGTGAAGGGAACATTTTAAGACAAGCTGTGTGTTTTCCAATTTCTATCCTTTTAGAGCTTTTATCTGTTGGGTACATTGTTGACAATATACCGCTATGCAAAACAAAAAAGAGAGAAATATATATATATATTTTTATGTGCATCCTATTTTCCTTCGTTCCTTCCAAAAGAAAGCGCCATTCGAATCGTCATACATGCTTCCATCAGCATTTACGAAGCAATTTCAACCAATATTACGTCCACCTGATGGTCAATCTCCAGCCTAAGTTTCATTATTATTATTATTATAATACAGTCATTACTGGGCCTCGTCCAGGATGGCGGAAGTGTTCAAAAGGATTTCATCGTATAGCTAAACACTAAAACAGAAAAATTGGCAATGCATTAACATTTTATACACAAAGACAATTTGGCTCCTTGTTCTGTAACAAATGCATACTGTATCTACTGTTTCTGTGGGGTGAGGCTCTGATTGGCGAGTGCGTCAGAGTGTGCAAACTGCAACTTATTTGAATGGCGTGTAAATGATATATTTTGGTTAAAATAAGTGTTAAATAGCTCTTATGTTCAGCAACGTGGGTCTCCTTCTCTCAGAACCACCTTTTTGTGGCATTATCCCACCAATATCCTGACCTGAAAATGTATTAGGTTTACCTAGAGCTAAAGAGACAGGGAGGACCCACGTTACTGAATAATTACTGTATCACTGGTTGCTATCAGAATATAGGACTATTTGACAAAGGTATAATTTAAAAAAATAATTCCACACCGGCCACTTACGGCAGTATACCGCTTCTGGCAGCTACCCATCCTTTTGTGATATGAAGAAAACACAAAGTTATTTTTTTATATAATCTTTTACTGGCATATCTTTCACATTGTAATGTGCTTTTTAACAACTGTAAACTTTTTTTTTTTTTTTTGTCATGTGTGTCTGTACCAGATGCACACAACACATTTAAGCTTGTACAATGTACCATAAATGATAAGTTATTATATACACTGTTTCTGACAAGGTTGCGATCATCTCTGCACTAAAACTGCGACATTTTCTTGTTCTTTCTTTTTTTAATTATTATTTTATGTTACAGGGACGATTGTCTTTTTGAAGGCAATTACTTACGACATTACTTACGTGTTCCCATGGCAGATTACGAGTGGAATCTTTGCATCAGGGTTTTGGATATAGCTTCACAAAATAAGCTCCGCTGCGAACAAAGGATGGCATTTCACGCATTGACCCAAGTTAAGAAATTGCACATAATGGCTCACGTTTGAGATATTAACACGAGTAATCCATGTCATAAAACAAAACAAAAAAAATATATTATTTTCTGAATACATTGGAAAAAAAAACCCTATGGTAGAATTGATATCAATAAATAATTCTAGCATGGAACCTTTTAACACTGTTGTAATCCATTAGCTGTATTATATGATCCGATGAAACCAAATATTGTAGGTTTTGTGTTTTTGTATATATATTTTGGGATGAGGACAGACCTCTATGTCATGTTCCTCTTGTTTTTGATTTCCATGTTTTCAAGAGTAGGCTACTATCTACTTTATGAATGCTACTTGAATAATGTAAAATATTGTTTTTTGTTCTACAGTGTCAGAGATAAAAGAATGTATTTTGATTCACCAATAAGGCGATGTACAGTGTTCCTTGAAGTTGTCTTGTAAATGATACACTACCTAGAGATTATACTGTACACTGCCGAGCGGTACCTGACTAATTAAACAAGTGCAATTCTGATGTGTACAACGCTTGGCTTTCTTCACACCTGTACAGTACATGATATTGTTTGATGGTTTTGCAAAGCATTTTGTTTCTATGATGCAGGTGGACCCCGCTATGGCAATAGTCACAGATGGGCACAAAAATGCACCAGGTGTCTTTGTTACAAATTACAAATAATATGTGTGTGTGAGCAAATGTATTGCATTAATAAAGTAATTGGCCAATTGTAATTGAAACGGTAATTTAAAATACCAAAACTACATGCTAATTCATCTAACTTAACCCTTTACAGGCCACCAATTCATCTTATATTACCGCTACCAGGCCGCTATTTTCATTATTTTAATTAATCAATTTACTCCCGATAGAATACAGTTGCGGTCTTCTACCGGAGATCGTTGTGTTCTCCCTGTCTGGCTGCGCTGACTGGTGGTGGGAGTGTGACCCGTGACGTCACACTTCCGGAAATATCGGCCAATAAGCGGAGCGGAGCAGCCAAGCGCTTCTGGTTCTCAGAGGTCTTAATCCGGCCCTGATGCTACATATAGTCCTCCTGTTGCCAGTAGTCTGTTTTAGACTTGGAGAACCTGCGAGCCCAAAGAAAGCGCCTATATCTGCTGTGTGATTCGGTACATACAGTATATAACTGCCACAGAGTTTTGCTACAATACATTATATGCACTAGTGTGCTGTGTCGAGGCAGACCTCGGCTATAGGCTATTTATAAACTTGACCAATGAGGCCAACACTATACTAATTCATTCATTGTTGGTGTTTTTGGCGAAAGGGTAGCAGAGTGTTCACTAGTGTGCATGGTTCGCACTGTTCTGGTCGGTAATTATTAAGCCCCGGGTTGATTCCCGGGCCAGCCAGGACATTTTCTGAATGTCATCGCCCTGTTCTCTCTGCATCTGAAAAGAAATGGGTTGATGTGTAAATAAGATGATTACGGGACAATAGTTGCATGACTTTAGCCCGAAAGGCTTCCACACAATTATTATTTGACTGGCACTGACTGCTCAGACTAGTCGTGGACATGCATGTATGTATTCCATAGACTGGAGGGACAGTGACTAATGCACAAAAGTAACAGTTGTTGGTGACCGATTCTTGATTGAGGTCCTCGCTGATCAGTATAGTACATTTTTTTAATATATATTGTTTTATCCCACGATTTTGTAACCCATTTTTCACCCCTGTGTCAATTATCTCTACACACGCCCTCCGCCAACCTGGGGGGGGGGGGCAACGGACTGACCTCATGCTTCCTTCAATGCATGAGGAGTCCAAGCTGCTTCTTTTCACCTGACAGAGGGGAGTTTCCCTCATTGGACGTAGCGCGTGGAAGGAACACGATCAGGCGCCCCGGCTGGCCAGGGGGAGGCAGTTTAGAGACCAGGATTACAGCGGACTGACCTCATGCTTCCTTCAATGCATGAGGAGTCCAAGCTGCTTCTTTTCACCTGACAGAGGGGAGTTTCCCTCATTGGACGTAGCGCGTGGAAGGAACACGATCAGGCGCCCCGGCTGGCCAGGGGGAGGCAGTTTAGAGACCAGGATTACTACATGTATTTTTTTTGTGAGGGTACTTACGCTAGGGGACACGGGGAGAACATGCAAACTCCACACAGAAAGGCCCCTTTTGCCAACCCCCGCCTCGGGTATGGGCGCTGATGACTCGGAGGAGGAGACACGCCGCCAGTATAGTACATTTTGACAATACTGTAGCTGCAGACAAACTAACAGACCCAACACGCACAGGCTCAGGAGGCGGTAGAGTGGCCGCTTTGGAATCCCGGTTCAATCCTCCGTTCCATTTGGCTTTGTGTGCTAATGAGCAAGGCACTAAACCCTTTAGTCTTTTCTTTTTTTCTCTTGAAATGAATTGATTCAGATTTTTTTTTTTAGTACACAAAAAGGTATTTGTTACATGTCCGTCCAGCAAAAAATGAAAAAAATGATGTATTTATTTTTACATGAATAAAATTGACATCTATGGCAGATAGTTAAATATGAGTGCATGCTTAAAATGTTATGGGAGGGGATTTCTTTTTTTTCTGCTGCTTTATTCTAAACCAAATATTGACATTGGTCCAAGTCCAAAGCCAAAAGAACAACAGGCAGGTCCTTGCGTGACTTTGAGTGATGTTGTAGTTTTAAGGCTTGCCTTCCTTCTTTTTTTTTTACTGTACTGTAAATTGTGCCTGCAGGTTTATTAGGATTTTGCCACTGGATCCAGGGACGTGCACACACAGATATAAAAGGGGGCTTCCGCCCCTGCCCTTTTACCACGTCTGTAAAACAATTGCCCTTTACCAGACCACGAATCAATGCAACATTTACTACATGGTGAAAGAAATGCAAAATGCCACTCCTTTCCATGACAGCATCTAGGAGAATTGCTTTCTCCCCTGAAGTCTCCTGAACTTGAACGCAGCATTTTGCACTGAACAACTTTTGTTTAGAAATCCATGTCTTAACACTGCATCTCCACTAGCGAAAGAGTGCTGGGTTGTGTCCCGAAAATAGCTAGATCTACAAGCTCTCAGCGCGTCGCACTGCGACGCGCTGAGAGCTTGTAGATCAGCTATTTTCGCTATTATTGTCCAAAAGTGCCCTCTTACGGGATTTCAGCCCCTGCCCAGCACTTTGATGCTGCAGAGTGCCAAGCAGGGAGGCATTGGGTCCCATTTTTACAGTCTTTGGTATGACCCCCGACCTCCCTATTCGGCCATAGCCAAATAATGTGCCCAAATATGATGACGGATATGGCCGTTTTTAGGGCATGGAGTGTAAAACGCATGCTTGCAATGGATTCAGAATCATGAAAACCTCCTAGTTTGACATGTCACATGCTACTGAAAGGGATATGGGAGCTCAATTCGTTTTTTTAATTCATAGATGATAAATCTAAGGAAGTATCAGATATTACCCTATCAGTGTTAATTTACCCCAGAAACCTTAATGGGTACATGTTTTAACTAAAAAAAACAGTGCAAAAATGTTGAGATAATGACACCTGTGTACTGTGGTGTTGGCTGCAGATGTTTAGGCCCATGTATATAGATTACTATACTGTACCAAACTGTATGCATTCATATGCATCCAAATCCTCTTTACTTCTGCAGACATTCTATATATACTCTCTGAGTAATAAAATGGACAAATTAACATTCTCCCAGACTCCTCAAACATACAGTATAAAGTGGCCATCATTAAATACATTCTCTCTCTCTCTCAACTCTACAGTATGACCGCTTGGGAAGGTCTCGGCATAAACAGTTATAGGCCAGTTTCATTTCTCAGTAATTAATGCTTGTGCATGCACTGGGAGTTGTTGTTGTTGCTGCAGCTTCCTGTGAATCGCAAGGGAAAACTAATATAACCTAGCCTTGTGGTGTTGTGTTGTTGAGCGGTAATCCCTTTTCTCAAAGTCAATGTGACATAGTATAGTATTTATATTAAACATATAGGTCTCTACTACTACCAGTCTAATCTTGCAGCAAGCCAAGATCCCCAAAGACATTTGGTTCCATTTTCATCACTCGCTAAACCCCTTATCCCTAAACTTCTTTGCCTTTTTTACTATTTTGAAAACATTTTTGAATAGTTAAACTGGCCAGTCTACAAGCTCACAATGTGTCATGTAGATTGGCTAGTTGAACTATAAAAAAATGTTTTTCAAAATAGTAAAAAAAAAAAAAAGGCAAAGCAGTTTAGGGATAAGGGGTTTTAGCAGTGACGAAAATGGGGCCCATTGTCCCCTATAGAGGCCACACATTACTTTCCCTAGTAGAGAAGTGGGGAGAGATGGAGAGAAACATGCACACTGAGTGGCAGTGCATGAGTGCTATATTGTACTATATTAATTTGTATTAGCAATCATCTAGCTTCATCTGGATTTGTCACGCACACTAAACTTGACTTGCCTGTAAAGCTGGCAGCGGACCGAGCTCTCGCTGATCAAGTACAAGTACAGGATGTTCTGGGACGCCAAGATAAAAGGACGCACAGAGGGGAAAAGGGCTCTCCCAAAACACTTCCCCTTCTGTTATTCCCACCTGACCTGGCACGGTGCCCAAAAAATACGGCACACATCTTCTCAACTCCCTCCTGACCGACCGTGGATGGATGATGAGACATGTTAATCAGCCTCCTCGGCGCTTCATCATGCACCCGCGGACTGTAATGGAAAATTACAACATTATGTCACGCACAGTATAAGAACAAAACGAAAATAAGCCAGGTGCTCAATGGAGATGCAGCAGATGAACAATATAGTAGGCTGGTGCTTAAAAAAAATCCAAGGGAATAGGACAGTGAAAAAATGGCACGTAGATTTGAGCACTCAAAAAAGTTTAAAAAGGAGGAGTAAGTAGTAGTAGTAAGTAGCCTTGCCGAGCCATGAGGCCCATAGGGCAGGAGCCTATCTCCTGTTTCTGTAGCGTGAGGCAGCTTGATGTACAAGTACACCCCCTGGACATGACGCTAGTATGTCGCAGGGACTTACCCCCAATCCAACCCTTGATGCTGAGTGTCAAGCAGGGAGGCACTGGGTCCCATTTTTAGAGTCTTTGGTATAAAAAGGAGGAGAGGGAGAATAAAATCAAAGTACATTATTAAGGGCAGTAATGCCCTGATGAAGACTCCTTGAGAGTCGAAACACGTTGGCGTTATTTAATTAACCAATATTACACGAGAGGGTGTGCTTTAACGTCGTTTCAGCCACTTCTGCGATACCTTCAGAACTCGCCCGCAGGGCAAGTTGCACTCGAGGGCACACCCTCGAGTGTAATATTGCAATCATACGACAGTTACCCTCAAAACTAACAGAGCCGCTGAAAGATAATATTTTGTCAATGACAGATGTAGTCCCTACGGCCACAAATGTCCCAAGAAACTATAGCTAGCCTAGCCACAGAGTCTGCTGCACTCTGAGACAAAAACGCAGCTGAAATCTTTGTTTTGATTAGGTGTTACTGTGTAGTGAGTTTAAGTAACCGCATGTGACATGTTTCAACCAATCAGCTTAGTTCCTCAAAATGACCTGTCGTATAATTTTGTTTAATAAAGTACTTTGATTTTATCCTCCCCTCTCCTCCTTTTTAAACTTTCTGAGTGCTCAAATCTATGCCATTTTTTCATTATATATCACGCACGTTTGTTTGCTTTGTAGACTAGTAGCTAGTCCTTTGCCTCGTTATTTTCTCTTGTATTCTGAGCACACAGTGGCAGAGAATTCCACTCTGTTGAAGCTACTATGCAGCCATGTTGAATATTATAGTTAGATATAGATATAGATATAGATATAGATATGATATGCAGGAGGTGAACCCGCAGGTGATTTTGAAGAATAGCAGAACTGTTTGTGATTGCAACGTGATTGCTTTATGTATTAGTGAATAACGGAACATATAACGTTTATTTATGTGTTAAAACATTCATAATAATTATTGCATCCTAGAAATACAAAGTAATGAATAAAATATGTTTATTTAGTATTACTGTGTACAATATCACTCAAAACAAGTTAGTTTGTCCGCTCTAGAAAGAGGGTATGAAGAAATACTATCAAGAATAACATCACAGCTGTAAGACACAGCTACAATAAAGAAAAAAGCTGTATAGCTAGCTATGCAGTGAATATTGTCCCTTTTGCTGTACTCATCTGATTTGTGTTATCTGACAAAGGATGCAAGAATTATGACAAGAAGCACATTGTAGTTGTCAGTGGCACGGGTTTCGTGGATGTGTTTTTAATCAACGACGTGTTCTACAATCATTTTCCGCAGTACTGTTGAGTGAAAAAAGAGACTATACTGAAATCATAGTTAGTTTCAACGTGGTGGTGGTGGTGGCGTGAAAGAGTGTCAGAAATGTGAAACGAGGGCCTATAAAAGATTTATGGATAAAATCTCGTTTTGCAGGATTTTCATTCTGCACTCATAGGGCTCCATTTTCGTCACTCGCTAATAAACCCCTTATCCCTAAACTTCTTTGCCTTTTTTACTATTTTGAAAACATTTTTGAATAGTTACTGTCATGGCCAGTCTACAAGCTCACAACGTGTCAATATAGATTGGCTAGTTGAACTATTCAAAATTGTTTTTCAAAATAAAAAAAAAGGCAAAGAAGTTAGGAATAAGGGGTTTAGCAGGCAACGAAAATGGAGCCCATAATCTCTGTTTTAAGAATTGATTTAGGGCTATGTATCATACCGTTTGCACAGCCATTCCTGGGGCTTCTCCTTTCCTATTAAAAATGGGGGCACTGACTTAAAGTGGCATTCCACCCATTTTTCAACATTTTACTATGTCATTAATATACCATAGAGTTGTTGTTGTGGACATACAAAAAAGAAAAAGTCCTCCCCATTCTGTGTTTCCTAAAACTGGAGGTATGAAAAACATCATTAACACGGTGAATCACATCTTGATGATGTCATCAAGATGTGTTTCGCCATGTTCATGTTTTTTTTTTTTTAGACTGTGTTTTGTAGGAAACACAGAATGGGGGGGACTTTTTTTTTTCTTTTTCTCCAAGGTAAATTAATAATTTATTAATGAGTAAAATGGGTGGAATTCCCCTTTAACTGAGTCAATACACTGTGTGATTCCCCTTTAAATGATGTTGGATACTATGGATATACTAGCTATATTTTACACATTGTGAGAGGGAACATTTTCAACTACCGGTAATAGAAATGTAGCTTTCCACAACAAGAGCCAGACAGACTGATACCAGTGGTTGGTACTTGTCGTCCGTCTCCGGTTTTATCTTCGTCTGAAATTCCCCAACCCAACTGACATTTTTTTTCTGTCATGAATTAGCAGGAGGCCTAAAAGTCCTAATCACACCAAAGGGTCAAGACTGTTTTAGCACATGTCCCTGCGGTTTTGATATGTCTTGTTGCACGTTGACGCACGTTGTCCCAAGTGATTCAATGCATGGAATTCAATGGACCATGTATCACACCAAAGGGTCACCACCATGCAACTCCTTGCAGCTGTTTGGACCCAAGGAGTTGCACGTCGGTGACCCTTTGGTGTGATTAGGGCCTAAAAGTATATAAGTCCAATTGCATGCATCTATTGACAAGAGACACAAATTAGATGAAGGCACAACCAAGGATATAAAACACACCTATTTTACCCTGTCGTTCCAAATTATTCAATGCAAAATTCGAAATGTACAGTTGTGTGAGTGTAAATAATGATAACTCCATAAGGCTCCTCCTTCAGTGACATTCAGGATGTTGCTGTGTACTTTTTTTCCCCCCCATTTCTGATAATATTCTGTCTTTGTTATAAAACTTCAGATGAAATAATTGGTACTGTAACTGGCATCTTCTCCAAGGAACTTAAATAACAGGGTTTAAGGTTTTTCAGAGAGCAGCGTTGTGGACATTCAAGCTTATACATGCAGCAGTGGTACATGAGCAAAATCCTTGTGTGTCACAAAAAATATATAT
>OOFJ01113781.1:0-12333 GCA_900323375.1 Benthosema glaciale
TGCGTGCGTGCGTGCGTGCGTGCGTGCGTGTGTGTGTGTGTGTGTGTGTTCGTTTAACAATACAATTATTTCAATCCATTCCTCGTATTTCCAGTTTCAACCATTTTCTAGGGAGTCATTTCGTAGTGGTCCGATTATTTCATATAAATACCTGGCCTATCCTATAGTTATTTATTTACCCTTCAAATTCCCAGTTTCAGTCTATTCTGTGTCTGCCTGTCACTCTTGTACAGAAATATCCTTCTTCTCTTCCAACCAGTCATCTCCAGCCCCAGGAACCTTCAGGTCGTCAAGACGACCACCACTTCCGCCATCGTCCAGTGGGAGCAGTCGCAGGGCGAGATTGACAGGTACAGGTTGACGGTCTCGCCCAATGACGGAATTGGGAGTGGCCCAGAAATGACCCTCCCACCTGAGAGGACCTCTGCCCAGATCGATCAGTTGGAGGCGGGGCGTTTGTATGACATCATGCTGGTGGCAGAGAAGGGCCGTATGATAAGTGAACCTGCCACTACCCAAGCTACTCCAGGTGAGTTATACACCAATGGATAATAGTTACTAATATGACATTATTATAGTTAAGAATTTCTATTTTTAGCACAAGGTAATTTAAATTTGTTTGTGCGTATCCCTCCCAGATACACATCTGAAACATGCGCACACACTCTTAGCCACCACTGCCCACCATGTTTTTATGTTTTTATTTAATTTCGTATTTCATTCAAATTTTTTAGTATCCAGCCCAGATCACTGACTTAGAGGTCCGGTCACCTAGGCCTGATAGCATGTCGCAGGTTCGAATCCAGGTCCCCATTTTCCTGTTAATTTGCTGCATGCTATATCAATATAGGCAGAATCTAGAATCTAGTGAATCTAACATTAGTGTGCACAAATGTTTAATTTACCCCTTCTATACGCAATTTAGTCGTTATGCTACAGTACTGCTAGGAGTACATGTAGTGACAAATATAACCCTCCCAAGCCAGCTTCCCTCTGTCGAACAACATCTACTGTATCTACTTCACATAAGTATTATTAGAACTCACACAGAGAGAAATGTGGACATGTGGACACAGATGGAAAGAAAAGGTGAACTGTCTTTCAAATTATAATTGTCAGTTTCCTGTCAAAGGTCAAATGTGTGTTCCTCCGGTGCCTCCAACACACTCCCAGTTTTCCTTCTGCCTTTATTATTAAAGGGGGTGTATGTGATATTTCTTCAGTAAATAGGGATACCAATGTCATTATTATTATTTATTTTTTTACAAACATGTATATCACTTAAACCCTCTTTTAATAAAGAACAGATACAGAGGGAAGTGTTCTGTCTGCTTTGAAAAACACCTAAATATATAATTACTGGTATAATTTAACCCATCTATCCATATAAAATAAAAGGGAAAAACACTGAGGAAACAAATTGCGTCCCTTCCTATGTGAGGCCAGCCTTTCCTTCCTGCTGCACAGTGTATCCCGTTGTGAGCTAATATATGCAGACACCTCATTAGTCACTGGAACACATTCTATGAAACTTATTTTAACGAAGACAAATGTTGTGAAAGTTAACGATCTGACGTATGAACTTACACAAAAACCATACCAGAAGAAAACTGAGACACTTTCTCTCTTATGCACAAGACATTATGTTCAATACTATATTAATCTATTTTTTGTATCGATATAATCTGATTTCTTTGTTGTGGAGAAGGTCATTATATTCTCTCCCCAACAGCCAGCCTTTGACCAGCTATCGATTTGTCCTGCAAACTCTTCCAAACTGTTCAAGGAAAAAAGTGCAGTTTCTTTGAAGAGCAATAATTATATTTTCACTTTTTTTGCAGGTATGGACACCAGTGACCTGTTTATCTTCATTTAAATAATAACATGCTGTATCAAACTGAGAAAACAGGTTCACTAAAAGTCATTCAACAGTTTTATTATGCATCTAACAATATTTATTTTCCTAGTTAGAAAAAACAACAACTTTTGATTCTGCATGCTACTGTACCTCCATTTACACCTAGGGAGGACGTGGTCCCTGGTTACCACAGCAACCGTATCCACACAGGTGACGCTGGCGCCAGGAGGACGAGACATCAACGGCAAAGGTCAAAGGTCACTGCACGTGACACCCGATGACACGGCGCCCAGCCAAACGGGGACAAGTGAAGACGCCAGTGGGCGAGATCCTGTGAATGTCGGAGGTGCTGCCGTCGAACCCAACGGGGCTGCCGCCAACGTGACGGCGAGAAGAAACATGTTCACGAGAAAGAAACCAATTGGCCCTGGCTTGTTCCGACATAACGGAACCAGACTGGGACCTGGAGGGAGACAGTTTGGGTCGGGTCCTCTGAAAAAGCTTCCAGCCAGGAAACCATTAGTGGGGATTAAGGGAAGGACCCCACCAGACACTGAAAGCCGGAAACCAGGGTTGCCAACTACAGGAGACAACGTGCTAGCGCTGACAGCGAAAGAGTCTGGCATGAAGACATCAAGCACTGAGAGAGAGGTTAATGAAAATCCCACAATGATAACACCAGCTGGGATCAATTCGGGATCTGGTGTTCAAAGCGGCTCCTCGGAGCCAACAGTTAGTCATGATGATTCCACGGAGCAATCAGCAGGGGTTGGAATGAAAAGCAGAGAAAGCGCAACAGGGACCGAAACAGAGGGTGTGGTTCATCCCACCAATGGACAGTGTTTAAACAAAATTAAAGTGACACATTTCAAGCTGCCCCCCAAGGATAGAGTCAGCGGGGGTTGTGCGGACGGGGCATCGACTGAAGGCAGCCCTACGCTTGACGCACAGCCCAGGTCTTCTGAAACGGATGAAAGTAGTCTTAACATACCCGGAAAAGAGCATGACAAAGAGTCGTCATCAGGTTTGGAGCCCTTATCGGCTACAGAAGATCCTTTACATCAACTCCTGGCAGACACCTTTGAGGGTTTGAAGATTAAGACGTTCTCTGTGCATCTGTCTAAACCGCCAGGCCTTGATATGGATCCGGATACGATGAGGCAGCAAATAATAAAGGGGCTGACGCCATTATCATCATCAGCAGCGGCTGCACCTTATTCATTATCATCATTTTCACGGACATCACCATTGTTACCATCATCTTTGTCACCAAACTCATTATCTTCTATCTTCTTCGTCATCATCATCATCATCATCATCATCATCATCATCATCATCATCATCATCATCACCACCACCACCCACATTAGCACCATTGTCATCCTCACCTTCATCTCCGACATCTTCTTTGTTAACTTCTCCATCATCATCATCATCATCATCATCATCATCATCATCATCACATGCCTCAGACATATCAGACATGGGGAATAATCCAGAGGTTGCCAAAATCACAAATGATGAAAGGATTACAGGTGGGGGGTCACTTGGAATCAAACAAAACCAAACACACACACTTAGAGAAGGGGGTGTACCCCCATTCCGTCGCCTTCCTGGAAAAGGTCCATATCGGCCACACCAAAATGTGTCACCTTTTCAAAACAGGACCCGGACGAATTTAAGACATCCCCCCCGTCGCTTTCAGCCCAAAAATGCAGAAAGGAAAGACACAGACCATGTATCTACTAGTGAATTACCATATACGTCTTCATCATCTTCCTCCAGTTCAAAAGAGTCCTTCATAGTAGATGATGCACAAGAGATAGACACGAGAACAGATAGGCCAGGGGAAACAAGAGTTGTGCCTCTTGGACGAAACCAGACGAAACCTTGGAGAGGAGGAGGCTCAATCCGCCGCCCCCCACCAAATGGTGGGTACCCACAACGCCTTCGACCACATTTGCGACAGTTTCAAAACAGGACGCATACAAATTCAAGTACCCCATATCGCACCCTGAAACCTGAAATTCCTGAGGCAGAGGCGGAGAGAAAAGAGATAATTTCAAGTGAATTACCCTCACCACCTTCCTCATCAGAAGAATCGTTTTCAGCTATTGAGAGTGACAACTTGGAGAGTGCAAGCAGTGAAAGTGAAGGCCTGACACCACTTATGTCAATTGAGGATAAACAAAACCAGACATCAACTTTGTCAGCAGGGGTGCTTCCAATACACAGTTCTTCCCCTAAAGTTGGCTCTCAAAGGAGACCACACCTAAATATTGGCTCTGTCCACAACCGAACCCGTCCAAACTTCATCCCCTCATCACCCCCTCATCATCCATCTTCATCTTTTAACCCTGACATTGAGACAGAGAAAGGACATGTGTCCTCCAGTGAGATAAATCAGACTGTGAGAATGAATGGAAAGCCTCCATTCTACCGCCAACCCCCCAACGGTGCCTACCCAAAGCGTACGCAGCCATATATGGCGCGTTTTCAGAACAGGACCCGCCCGATCTTGAGGCCACCTCATCACCTGCAGACAGGCTCGCTGCGTAAGCCTCTCCCACCTAGAAGGATCAATGGGGCCGATGGCATTACTCGTGGTATTCAACCCACCACTGGAATCCAAAATAGCCATTCGCCAGAACCCGACTCAACACTTAGAAACCAGTCAGAAGCCCATGGAGTCCACACACCTACTCACACTGTCCAAACTGTCCCGTCAAGAGTGCTGGACGCTACTAATGTAATTCAAGCCAACCAATTGGGAGGTGACGAATCCGATGGTACAACTGAAATACAAACCACCCAATCGGGAGAAGCAGGTGCCAACCCTGGAATTCAAATAACCCAGTCAGGCGAGACTAGGGAAACAAAACTTAGAAATCAATTTTACTCATCAGGTGAGGAGGGAACTATCCATAGTGACGGCGGCATCACACACACTGGCTCTGGCCGTGACACTAGCACTGATGAGGGTGTGAGTGTGAACAGGCGTACTGGCAGTACAGCTGCAGCTAAGCCCACAACCAACGTCTCCCCTGATCCAATGAACCGCAGAGCCTTGAAACCAGCCTCACCCCGGAAGAAAACAATTCTCCCCGGGAGAAAAAGAACACAGGGTCACGCCCAGATGAGAAACAACACTGCTGTGAGCCAAGAGGGACAGGATTCCAAAACGGCTCATCCTGGAGGCCCGAAGGGCCACGTCAGTGAAATCAAAGACTTGAGCAGTGGTGGTGGATCCAGCACGTTACAGGGTTCAGAAGATTCTCCTTCTGAAGACACCGCGGGGGAGCCTCTAGACTATGTGGGGGTGCGGAATGTTGGCTCAGATGGGTTCACGGTCGTCTGGGACGCGCCTGAGGGGAAGTACACGAACTTCGTTGTGACCGGGAAAGAGCAAGATGTAAAAGGTGACGAGCGAGGGAACGAGGAAGATGCAGGAAGAGGGGAGGCGGGAAAGAACGGTCTGAGCGAGGAAAATACTCTGCCTATAAATGACAAACGGCCCACTGTCGGGGTCCACAGAAGCACAACAGCAGAGCCTTCTACAGGAAGTGACAAAACCTTCACCAAAGTTGTTCCTGGTACTGCTCGTTCCTGCCAATTTGAGAATCTCCCTCCGCAGACCCCCTTCAACATCACCATACTAGGAAAGGGGCCCGGCCTTCTCTCCAAGCTGCACAAGCTTGTCATCAGCACAGGTCAGCATCAGACCCATGGACTGTAAAAACATCTTAACTCACTGCTTTTCATATTTACAATTTAGCCATTATTAAGCCAGTTGTCCAGAGTGAGCAGGTAAGGCTTCAGTATTGTTCAAGGGCATGATAGCTGTTATAGGAATCATAATTGCTTATGTGCAAGGCAACAACATTCTTTTTTTAATATCACACCACCAGATACAGCACTAAGTAGTTTTCATCTATAGTCTTGAGGAACCAGTTGAATGCAGGTTTTCCCAAGGACCACAGTTGAAAACCTGTGCTTTAGAATTACACTTTAATGTCTCCCCTATATTGTGGTCTTCTAAAAGCACAGTTATCTGTTAAAACGTCCCGTTGTCTTGAGGGGCGAACTCACACTACTCACACAAATGCTGCTTCAATGTCCATCTGTCCATGTCCACCTCAAGAGCTGTGCTCTTGAAAACTGTAAATTCTTAAATTACAGTATTGGTGATCTCATTTAACACATGTTCTCATTTAATCCTCCTCATTGACACTGTAACATTTGTTTGTTTGTATGTTTGTTTGTTTCAATAAATTGTTGTGCTTGGCAAGGCTGGGGGCTTTTTAATCTAAGCCATGTTCAAATTATATCCTGCTTTGATCTGTTGCTTTGATTATGCAGGTTTTCATTCTAACCAAGCATACACCGCCCAATTCCGAGATGGGGTGGATTCATTGAACTTAGTGATTGAACTAGTGTTTAGCTGGAAAGAAAACGTGCATACGCTGAACCCCTTCATGATACATGAACACCACTGGTACAAACACAGTCATCTAAAAGTATACCTGTACTAAAGCAGTTATTTGTTGTCTTAATCCTGTGTTTTATACATTTATTCTTGAATCCTTGTGAATCCATGTTCTAGCCTTCTGAGTCCTGACTTTCATGGAGCAACAATCATAATATCCATCCATCCATCCATCCATCCATCCATCCATCCATCCATCCATCCATCCATCCATCCATTCATTCATTCATTCATTCATTCATTCATTCATTCAA
Organism: Benthosema glaciale; assembly: GCA_900323375.1. NCBI lineage: Eukaryota > Metazoa > Chordata > Actinopteri > Myctophiformes > Myctophidae > Benthosema > Benthosema glaciale. The sequence continues at coordinate 6,599 of OOFJ01113781.1, forward strand.
CCAATCATCTTGTGACCTGATGCCGTGAACCAAATTTAAGCAAACATTTAACAGATATGTTTGGTGAATGAAACAATGATATAGCCAAAGATAATAAGGTGAGACAAAACATAATTTATCCAAACCTGGAAAAAAATGCCAAATGTGTATTTATTCAAATTCAAACCTCTGTTGGATGCTGGCTCAGTTTTGGGGATTGATGTCAAATCACAGATCGTTTGAAAACACACTCAAATCTCAATTCATTCATTGTTGCTCTGGTCTTCTCTCACTCAGGGTAAGCTAATTGTCAGCCAGCTTCACTGACTCTCGCCCACTTCACCTCTCACCCCAACCCCTGGGTAAGACCATGGTTGGTCAATACACTTGGTCTGTCTGCATCTATCCCAAGTCCCAATTTGAAATGTGCAGATTTTAATCCTATGAGTTCACAAGAAAATTAACAAATGAAGGAATGTCCAAGAAACCATTTATACATGGGTCTGAATGTCTCTTAAGTATTTGAGTTGAAGAGTTTGGATCAGAAATTGGTATTTGTTTTGCAAAAAAATTCAAAATAAAAATACTCACCATGAGTCATGGTCATAGATAACTACAAAGGTTTCAGTCTGTATAAATGTTTTGGTGCAACTATTGTTTCAAAAAGTGCTATAATTTCTTATTTTCTTAATTGTTTTTGCATCAGCTATTTTATCTAAATAGTAATCTTATTTGTTCATCTCAGTCTATCTGAAAATTCAGTTTCAGAGGAAAATGTATCAGAATCTATGGGACTCAATTCAGGCTCAAGGTTGAAAATCTGTTTTCAAATCACATTTCTCGCCACTTTGAAACACAATTCTTCACTTCTAACTCTTTGAGTATGTGTGTCAAATTAATACCGGGATGAATCACTCGTTCATCCTCATAAAATGTCTTCCGCCCATTTTTTGTGTTAACGCCCCCCATCTGTCTTCTTTTCCGCTATCTTCTTTTCAGGACTGAAAGAACAGCTAACTGTTAAAATATAATTATTTTCTCCTTTGCTGCTTTCCAGGATCCATTGTCTGCATTTAGCTGTGACAATGTTTGTCTGTATATGCCATGTATACTGTATATATGTTTGCACTGTACATATATACACACACAAATTGATCTCACTGGAGCACTAATAGCAGCTGTGTGAATTAATACTTAAGGTTAGTATGAGACATGCAGTGTATAGGTATGAGCAGCACATGTTTTACAGTATTCTGCCTTTCATTCTTTTTTGTGATTCTTTACTTCACGACTTTGTTATTGTTCCTTTCTATCTTGTATTTCTCCTTTCGTTCTTTCTTTCTTGGCCATGTTTTTTTTCTTCCTTCATTTGTGTGCCCTTAATGTCCTTTTCACTTCATTATTTTCCCTCTCTGTACTCGATTCCTTCTTTCCTATATTTCATTTTGTTTAATTTCCTGGCTGTATTACTTTTCAACCCTGTCTCTTTTTTTCCTCCTCCACTCACCGTGGTCCGCTCTGATCCGCTCTGATCCGCCCAGGTCCAGAACCTCCATCCAACCTGGTGTTTAGCGAGGTGACAGAAAACTCCCTCACCGTGTCCTGGACTAAGCCCAAAAACCATGTCGATGCCTTCAAGGTCACGTACATGCACACAGAGGAAGGCAAGGACACAAACACATGATATGCCCTCATCAACTCTGTTTTTTAAATATGTGTTATACAAATAATAATGTATTATTATCAACGGTTGAGTGAGTTTCTAGAACTTTTGTATAATGTATTAAACCAAACTAACCATTAAGTGTCCAGTTTTTTATGTACTGTATGTATGCTTTCAGAGTGAAATTAACACTTAGGATTAACTGTCAACTTGCATCAGCAATATCTGCACAAGCAATCAATGGCTGTCTTTCTCTCAGGCGAACCAGTGTCTGTGTCTGTGGATTCTGAGGATTCCACACTCGACCTATCACGGCTCTCCCCCGGCTCTTCTTATGAGATCAGTGTTATCTCTGTCCTTGGATTGGATGAGAGTGACCCCATTAAAGATTTGACCATGACATGTAAGTAGTATTTACAATCAGGGTTTTGCTCTTCTTCTTTTTCTTTTTTTTTTTTACTTTTACTTTAATGTTATCCAGATTATATTTGACATGAAAATGATAATCATTTGGATTGAAAAATGAGAAACTGGGGTCACGGCCGTGGCATACCACATTTTATCAACTTTATCTAATTGCATGATCATCTAGAAATATTGCACTCAGTAGAATGCATGCCTCCACAAATGATATGCAGTTTGTCAAGATATGCCATTTTGCCTGAGAAATGACCGATTATCAGTATTGAGCTTGAACTTGGTTGGGACCTTGACGGTTGACCTTCCATCCTGTTGATCATTCCCACCAAGTTTCAATTATCCATTATTAGTATTTTGTGTATTTGATGTTGATAAAGGAGCTGACAATTCAGTTCTATGCACTTTATTTGTCTGTATGTCTGTCTTTTTACGTACGTGTGTTTTTCATTCTTTGGGGGCCTGATGGCTGTAGCAGGTGGTGGATCTTGGAAAGATCTGTGCATTTTTATATTTTTCTCTGAGGGCTTCTCTGTTTTTGGATCTGCATCAGCCCTAGTCTGCACTGTGTCAAAACACTTTGAGTAAATTCCAAAAGGATTTACCATGATGTAGTAACAAGTCTCGATAAACGCTCTGTCTCCCTTTCTGTTTCTAACTATCCCTCCGTCTCTGTCTCTCTCTCTCTCTCCCTGACTATCTGCCTCTGTTCACCTCTCTCAGTACCCGACCCGCCAACAGACCTAAAGGCAATCAACATCACTGACTCCAAAGCCCTGTTGTTGTGGCGACCAGCACTGGCGAGGGTTGACAAGTACTCCATCGTGTATGGCTCAGGGAAAGGTAGGAGAGTGATGGATGTTTGCAGTCATTATACTGTAACGACAAGGCGATCTGAACTCATACATAACCTAAAGTTATGCTTTAATGACACAACCGTGTTGACTGTTCTGATCCCTCTGGAAAGGAATCTGGGTTGGTGAAAAAGGGAAGGAAAAAAAGTACACTGGGGGTTCTTAACTCCCAGTTTTCCCATAACATCCAACTGTAATAAATATACAGACAGGCTGATACTTTCTGTCTGACTGACTGACTGACTGACTGACTGACTGACTGACTGACTGACTGACTGACTGACTCACTGACTCACTGACTCACTGACTCACTGACTCACTGACTGACTCAGTGATTGTTTATAAACTGTCTAATATGGGCATTACTCCTCCCCCCAGGGTCAGATATGAGGATCACAGTGTCAGGAAACGCAGCGGAAAAGCCTCTGAATGGCCTGGAAGGATCGACCACCTACACTGTGACCATAACTAGCCAACTGGGCAGCCTGGAGAGCTCACCTGCTAGCACTGTCTTCACTACGACCAGTGGTCAGTAGAACACGCGTCGCAGACACTCACGCACACACACGCATGCACGCACGCACACGGGCACGCGCACAAACACACATATTTGGGCTTACATCAACAACACCTTTTATAACCTCCTTTGATCCACCAACAGGGTTTGGAAGAGACGGGCCACGTGAACTCCAAGCCAGCCAGGTGACCCCACGCACAGCCCTGTTGTCATGGAAACGGCCCTCGGGTGCTGTGGGCAGCTACAGGTTGACCTATCAGACGGAAGGACAGGAGATGATGGTGAGAGAATTGCTATAAACTCACCATATAGGCTACCATAGTAGTCAGTAGTTAACACACAATGCTAACTCACCTGTAGGCTACGATAGCAGCCAGTAGTTAGGCTAGAGATACTTTCAGTGACTCAATTCACTGCATACACTCCGAAACACGTTTTGCTCAGCATCATCTATGTAACTGTATAGCTAACATGTCATATGCATAATATGGTAATTGCTAGATTACTATGACCATATATTATAATGGCTGTCAGTCCATCATGCCTTGTGTCACGGTCCATATATGGCCATCTCCATATATGAAGATCACGACACTGACCTCAAAACCTGGATAGCCATGGAGAATCACCTGGATCATCACCTAGATGTGCATACTGTAGTGTATATGGAGCAACTCTATCTGACCTCAAACCCTTAGATCTCCTTATATGGAGCTGATCTGTTCTATATATGGAATGTCAGAACAGATCAGCTCCATATATGGAGATCTAAGGGGGACTAAAGAGGGCAGTCTGGGGGAAGGATCATATTATGATCCTTCCCCACCGTCCTTCCTCTTCGATGTGTCCCTTTTGACTGATACCTGTCCATTTAAACTCTAGATGGGCCCGCACGCACGCACGCACGCACGCACACACACACACACACACACACACACACACACACACACACACTAACGTCCAGTTGAGTCACCACAAATGATGTAGACACCAGAAATACATTTATTATTACTAGGGAAATATGTTTTCGGTTGTTTGTATTTTCTTAATGACTAACTCTCTGCAGGAAGTCATTGTTGATGCCACAGTCACGGAGTACAAGTTGGCGAAGCTCCACCCTGGTGCTAAATACACAGCCTCGCTGCAAGCAGAGAGCAGAGGAATCTACACTGCCGCTGTATCTACTGAATTCACCACAGGTAGAACAAGCAGGCAATTTCTGTCTCTATTAATGCAGTGGTTTTCAAGGCCCATTTGAGCCACGGACCACCATTTTTTAACCTCTCAGACCCAAAACTAAAGTTTTTGTTGCAGTTGATTTTGTCCACAATTCCATGCTGTATTGATGTTGGTAGAATAGGAGAGATAACAGGCAAAATAACAATTATTCCACATTCTCTAATTGTTTAGACTTAAATTAAGCACGGTAATGCAGATGTTTAACAATAATTTAACTCTTGAGAGCGTAAAATGAAACAAAATAGACCTGAGTTAAAGATCTATGAGGCTCCATTTGGTTACCAACTCTCCATCATTTAGCTGGGGACCACCTGGAACCCCCTCAAGGACCACTGGTTGAAAACCACAGCTCTAATGTAAAACTGCCAGTGAAAATGATGTCTGTAGATTGGCCGGGAAATCAGTTGCATGCCTTCATCTGCACTCTCTCTCGCTTTTCCTGCTGTCCATCTAGTAACATAGTTTGGACAAAGCGGTCTATCCACAAAATGAATGACTAGAATATCAACTTTTACTACCGTGTCCCATTTCATTTTTGTCTCATCTCTCTTTCCCTCCACCCATCCATCCTCCCATCTCTCCCTCACTCCTCCACCCCTCCCTCCCTCCACCCCTCCATCCCTCGCTCCATTGCACCTCTCTCCGTCAGGTACCCTGCGATACCCGTTCCCTACAGACTGCTCTCAGGAGCTACTGAACGGCATCAGAGAGAACGGGGAGGCTGAGATCTTCCCCCTGGGCAGACCTGGCCTGTCTCTGGAGGTCTACTGCGACCAGGAGACAGACGGAGGAGGATGGACGGTAACGTGGCTTTAGCGTTTAAGTCAGGCATCTACCCTAAAAGTTATTTTTTTCACCCCTTGTGCTTGGGAATAGTGTAGCAGAGGGGTTGGCTCTCTTGAATTAGGCACCAAAGCCAAAGAAAAACAGCAGGGAGCAGACTGCCCTCTTTCCCATTGACATTTTTGATCACATTGAAGTCAAGACAATTGTGGTTTGATAGCAATCGATAGCCTGTGTGTGCGTGCATGTATGTGTGTGTGTGTGTGTGTGTGTGTGTGTGTGT
>OOFJ01113789.1:0-14099 GCA_900323375.1 Benthosema glaciale
AAACTAAGACGAAAAACTACCTTTTTCCACTGACGAAAACTAAATGGAAGCTAAATGAAAACTGAGCTATGATGCCTAAAACTAAACTAAACTAAATATAGTGACAATTTCGTCAACAAATAAAAACGACACTAAAATGTTAGTTGAAAAATAGCAGATCTACAACGCTCACACGGCGTCGCAGTTGTGTGCTTGTAAATTGGCTATTTTAAACAAGTGTAAAAACAGTCACAAGTAAGAGGCATGAATGCGTGAAGCCAACGCAGTGTATTTGAAGTCCCTCTGTAATTTTCCATTTTGCGCCCTCTGGTGGCCAGAGTTAGTATCAGCGCAGCGTGACAGACACACACACACACACACACACACACACACACACACACACACACACACACACACACACACACACACACACACACATACTCTGCCTAGCTTTCATAGTAAGGGCTCACTGTGTTCGCAATTACGACGGCATCAAGGTCCGTCAAAATACATTTTAGTCGACTAAATCTAAAATCTTATGATATTTAGTCGACTAAAACTAGACGAACACTAAAAGACACATTCCAGGTGAGTACAATGTGACAAAAACTAAATGAAAACTATTCAACATTGGTAAGCACTGGGGTATAATAGAATGACAAAAGAAAGATGGCATGTTTGAGGATATTATTGCTAATAAACAAAAATGTACAATACTACTGTGAACAAAATATACTGTACACTAACTAACCCGTTTCACCACAGGAGGCAAGAGAAGACACTTCAAAGCCAGGAAGAAACCAGGTTCACCAAGGTGGTGTTCCGCCAGTACCTGGACAGTGACTTCACCACCCCGGACCTCCGGGGGGAGCTGGAGGAGCACCTGGGCATCCTGGGGCCGCTCATCAAGGCAGAGGTCGGACAGAGCATCTTGGTAAGTATCACCAAGCATGAGTGTGAAGTTAGTGTTGGCTACAGTGTCACAGCCCTAAAGCAGTGGGTCCCAAACGTTTTCATGTCAAGGACCCCCGAATTGACACTATTTAGCCTGCAGAACCCCCCACCCCCCAGAGCCCAAGTACTCACTTAATTTCTACATTTTGCGACATATACAACTAATAACTTCTTATATTTAACTGGCCTTTCTCACATACACTGATTACTGATTAAACCTGACTACAATTACCCTACCACGCTGTTTAAACTTGATTTATAAGATCTTGTGACGTATCTTGTCGTCATCATATATACCATATACGAAGGTTTTTAAAGAGGAAATAAAAGGTAGTTTTTGTTTTTACAAGGACACTTTTAACCAATAAAGATTAGTATCTCAATTACGCCACCAATTACATCATCAACTCATCCAACCAACCGATCGACAAAACAAACATGTCCCGACCCGTGACAAAACAAACATTGTCACGAAAACAACACTTCCGCTCGCTCTGCTCGCGTGAGTAATAATGATGAAATATTGAAATAGATTATTTTGAACTATCCAATCCATCCACTCACCATCTGGTCTTCCTGTTATTGTAGGTGATCTTCAGAAACAAGGCCAGCCGTCCGTTCTCCTTGCACCCGAACGGGGTCACCTACAACAAGCAGGCCGAGGGGCTGGAGTATGACGACGAGTCTAAATACTGGTATAAATACGATAACGAGGTTCAACCCAACTCCACCTTCACCTACCTGTGGAAGGTCCCGGGCAGGGTCGGCCCGTCCAAAGACGAGTCCGCCTGCCGGACCTGGGCTTACTACTCTGGGGTTAATCCTGTGAGTAAAGAAAGAAAAACAGTAATATTCCTTCAAAGTATTCCTAGAAAGATTAGAACCTTTGTGAATTAAACGTCTATCGTCTATCAGAACTTTCTAAATTATATACCGGTATATATATATATTTTTTTTTATATTGTGAAAAGTGAAACTTTCATTGCACATGATGAAATATTTCAAACTTCCCACAATATCATATATTTTTGTATGCACCTGTATAAATAATCACGGAATCTTCATGTAAGAATATTTCTGAATACTGTCTGAACACAACATGTTTCTAGGAGAGGGACATCCACTCCGGTCTGATCGGGCCCTTGCTGGTGTGCCGTGCGGGCACGCTGCACCAGAAGCCCGTGGACATGCGGGAGTTTGTGCTGCTCTTCATGACCTTCGACGAGACGCGGAGCTGGTACTACGACCGGAACCGTGAGACCATGGAGAGGACCAACCAGAGGGCGGTCCGGGACCCCAACTTTAGAGAGAACCTCAAGTTCCACTGTAAGAGCCTGCCTTCCTTCCTTCCTTCCGCGTAATTCACAGGTTTATAAACCTGTGAATTTCAGGGTTTTTTTCAGGTTTCAGGTTTTTTTATAAATCAAATTTCAATTTGAATTCACTCAATCAACAACGGAATATATATATTCCGTTGTTGATTGAGTGAAATCCTGCAGTGTTCAGGGTCCATGCTTACTGTCTCAGAATTTAATTACTTTATTATTTGTATTTTACTGTGTATATTTCACAAGAATATAGCTGACCATCTGTGTCAAATACTTCCCCCCATATACTAAGAACTAGGCGTATATAACGATATAGTAACTGCATTTAAAAATCGATCTTAATTTCAAGAATCGAAAACAGCAATAGCAGATCTACAATCTCATATTGCGGCACTCGGTGCCGCACTACGAGCTTTTAGATCTGCTTAGAAATTTGTTGAAAATGTCCTGCAAATCGTTGAATATACTGTATATCCTCTCAGAGCGAAGGTTTTTGAGTCAACGCTTTGCTTCTGGACCCTGAAAAAACATACATATGTTTGGGGTCCTTGACATAATATAGTGTGAGAATCACTGACACAGGTTTTGTTTTTTGTTTTTCAGAAAACTGTCATGATTTAGATTAGATCGATCTCAGGTCTAAACAGGTTAAATACATTTAGAAATAGAATAGAGGATGTTTGATCACTGTTGTCATCACTGACGTTCTCCCGCGTCGTGTCCCCCCAGCCATCAACGGCATTGTGTACAGCCTGAAGGGGCTGAGGATGTACACAGACCAGATGGTTCGCTGGCACCTGCTGAACATGGGCTCTCCGAGGGACGTCCACAGTGTCTACTTCCACGGGCAGACCTTCCTCCACAAGCAGACCAAGAGTTACCGACAGGCTGTCTTCCCGCTGCTACCAGGTTAGCGCCGCTCCCGTCGCAGTCTGATGCGTATAGTTTTTTTCCCCGAATTTCAAATCAACGGCACTCGCAGAAATGCCTACCTTCTGAGCGGTGCACAGAAGTAACAAGACTAACTTGTTGAGACTTGAGTTGTGCTAAATTAATCTAGTCTTTCAAGCTGAAGTTAATCTAATCTTTCAAACTGAATTTAATGTAATCTTTCAAGATTAAGCTAATCTAGCCTTTCAAGCATGACATCTGGATAGAGAGGATGATAGACAATCATGCTGTGTGTGTATCATGTTGAATATTGTAATAAACAGATAATCCCAAATAGTTTATGGAGATAACAGTATATTTTGTAGTTGTGTAGTATTTTCAAATATGTGTTTGTTGTTTGTTTAGAGCTCAATTATTAGCTACTATTTTAAAAGATACCCTTCCTGGGGTCCTTTTATTGTAAGACTTCATGTGTGAGTGTGTAAATACAATTAGGCCTACATGTTGTGTTCTTACAGCTGAGGTATGCAGCTTCAAAGTGATTTAATATTGAATTGTAATTAGATATTCAAAGAACACATCTGCATATTAGTTTGTACCGGAAATTGAGAAAGAAATATACAGACACAGATGGATATTCAACTCTTATACTGTATAACTTACAGCAATAACTATTGAAAAATATTGAAAATAAGCACTTATGCTCAAATATGTCCCCTTACCATGCCATTTCTGTCCCTGCAGGGGGCTTTGCCACTCTGGAGATGAAGCCTTCCAAGCCTGGCCTTTGGCAGCTGGAGACAGAGGTTGGCTTCCACCAGCAGCACGGCATGCAGACCCTCTTCCTGGTTCTGGATAAAGGTACGAGCCCAACTCAACAGTAGACCACCAAAGTTAGAACACTATGTTCATTGTCATGTTGTTCTGTAATTTTATATTCTGTAACATTGCTCATGTATCTTTCCTAGAATGCTACCATCCACTGGGACTAAGTTCTGGGAGTGTGAAAGACGATCAGATCACTGCTAACCATACCAGAGGTAACCATGATGTACAGTATATCCTTCCTAGTAACAATACTGTAGCTTTCATATAGTCCTACTGTATCACAGCAGCCACAGTGGCCTGGAAAAGTATTGCATTGAATATAGATCTCCTTATTAATTTAACGAATCGATCTATTTGTACCCCGGCCCTTTATGACTCTTCTTCTTAAATAAAATGAAATACTTACTTCAAAATAGGTCTATACTTGACAGGGATACAAAATGCATATAAATCCATGTCTGCCTTTGTAGGATACTGGCTACCTCATCTGGCCAGACTGAACAACCAGGGTAAATACAATGCATGGAGCACAGAGGGAGAACACAACTGGATTCAGGTATACCTACTGTACTCTGTGCGTGTGTGCATGCACCGTACGTGCATGTATATGTTATATTTACATGTGTATGGAATAGAGGACAAAATAAATGGCCTTCCTATCTTGATTTCCATGTTTTTGTTCTTATTTGCTCATTTGGTTCCTCCGTTTTAACTTTAATTTCCTTGTTTTATTTTGTTTGTTGTTGTCTGTATGTAAAGCACTTACTTACTTACTTACTCACTCTTGCCGCAGGTGGACTTCCTGCGGCCAGTGGTGATCAGCCAGGTTGCCACGCAGGGAGCCAGGCAGATGTTCCATCCTCAGTATGTCACCAACTACACCGTCTCCTACAGCACCGACCGCAGGAAGTGGATCTACTACAAGGGCGATAGCAACAGATTCAGGAAGGTGGGTGGAAGTTAGCTGACGCCTGCGGTCCACGTAATTAACACGGAGCCCACCGTTCCCGTAGATCCCGTATACTCGTATAGGGTGGCTTTAGTCTAGCAGCCCGCCAATCACGTACACTACGCGTGAACTAGTGTTTACATTCTTTAATCCATCTTTTGATCGGATCGAATCGATAGCTGTTTGATGTTAGCATCACAGTGTAAAATGTGACAGTGGCCGCGGCCATTTTGAGATGCGCACGCAATGCACATTCACTTGCACTCTATGGGCTGCTTTCAATGGCCTGTGTCTCCTAAATCGGCCCCATGAATGTCGCTTTTCTGGCAGGCCAAGGTTTTTCAACGGCCGACAGCAGGCGCTGTGATACTTGCGGTCGGGTCAACAACCGGTCAAGACACCCTCTCTTATCTTTCTCTCTCTGTCTTTGGTCTTTCTCTCACACAATCGCTCTCTCCCTCTGTCTCTACCTAGATATTCCCTGGGAACCATGAAGCCTATGAGACGATGGTGAACACCTTCTTCCCTCCTCTGATTGGCCGGTTCATTAGACTCCACCCTATCAACTCTTACAACAACCCCACGCTGCGCATGGAGTTCTATGGCTGTGAGCTTGACGGTAAGAGACTGAGGGCTCCATTTTCGTCACCGCTAAACCCCTTTTATTTACTATTTTGAAAATCATTTTTGAATAGTTCAACTAGCCAATCTACATTTACACGTTGTGAGCTTGTAGACTGGCCATTTTAACTATTCAAAAATGTTCTTCAAAATAGTAAAAAAAAAAAAAAGGCCAAAAGATTTAGGGATAAGGGGTTTAGCGCGTGCCAAAAATGGAGCCTTGAGGGCCCTATTTAGAGAAATATACCTTTGATGCGTGGTGAAAGTTCTACAAACTATAGCAGCTTGCCTCTGGTGTGACTCCCTCCCTCGCCCCGCAGGTTGCTCGGTGCCTCTGGGCATGCAGAGCAGGCTGATTGAGGACGGTCGCATTAAGGCCAGCTCCACCGCCACCAGCTGGTACTCCGGTCCCTGGAAACCGTCCCTGGCACGGCTCAACATGCAAGGCACCATCAACGCATGGCAGGCCAAGGTACGACCCATTTAGACAAATATGCACAAATGGTTTGTTCGAATTAAACTTTGTCTGTGTTGACACAATATTCGAGCCCGATACATCTAACTCTCTCTCTCTCTCTCCAGACTAGTAACATGTTCCAGTGGCTACAGGTAGAACTCGCCCATGTGAAGAAAATCACCGGCATTATCACGCAGGGTGCCAAGTCACTCGGCACGGAGATGTATGTGATCTCCTACGCCCTGCAATACAGCAACGATGGCATTCACTGGACCGACTACACAGATGATCAGGACTACATGTCAAAGGTACGCCGGCTGCCCATACATTACACACACTCACAGTCTTTTAACTGAGGCAGTATGTGTTAGCTCACACAATTTACACTTCTGCCTAAAGCGCTAACCACACCAAAGGGTCACCACGCAACTCCTTGTGTCCAAACGGTTGCAAGGAGTTAACGCTAAAACCGTCTTGACCCTTTGGTGTGGTTTGGTCCATTCATTGTATTCCATGTGTTGAATCACTAGGGACGACCCATGTCAGGACATATCACACTGCAGGGACATGTCAGGACATATCACACTGCAGGGACAACACTGAAACGGTCTCTAGGGACGACCCATGTCAGGACATATCACACCGCAGGGACAACACTGAAATTGTCTCGACCCTTTGGTGTGGTGGTTAGGGCTGAACAGTCGCTGAAACCACAGAAGCGCTGAAAATGTGCAGATTGTAAAGACGATGTCTGGCCTCCCCCACTTCAATTTTGGCTTTTGTAGTCTTGTGAATAAATCCTATCCTACTTAAAATTAAACTAAAGAAGCCTAAGTATAGCTTGAAATTGGAAATTCCAAAATTCAATTGAAAGGAAAATTTTAATATATATTTTTTGCAAATGAAAATGACAAACGGATGACAGTTTTCCTGTGGCTTTCAGGAGGCCTAGTTACAGACCATGTAGCATTTGAAGATCATTGAAAAGTTGTTTGGCTTGAGTCATATTTTATACTTTGTCGTACGATGGTGTTGCGAATTGCCATAAAAAAGGAAAGAAATGTGATCCTTGGAGCACGGGTCTCCTCTCCGCCAGGGCAGGTATTGTTGGCCAGCGATGTTTCACGGCAGTCGGAAGCTGTGTTCACGATTCGAGGCATTCAAAACAGGCCACTTCTGCAAACTATGAAAGCCAATCTTAGCCAATCGGGATGGAATATGAAAAATCTGACAGATTGGCTGCACAAATAACTTTGGGGCAGGCCTGTGTAGAGTTTAAATGCACTGGCATCAGTCAAAAGGGATACATCGAAGAGGAAGGATGCATGGGGAATATATCCATACTGTATGCTAATATTGATGACATCAGGGATCTCCATATTAGCTTAATTGCGACATCGCAGGTCACATTTATTTATGATAATGATACCTGATTTACTATCATCCCTGATGATGTCATACTGATGTCACGAGACATCGTGACATCAGTACATGGGCTTTCCCCATGTATGGGGATTGTGAGTGACGTTAGTGAGTGACATGACGTGACAGAAAAACTCAAGGTTTCATAGTTAACTATGATGTTGTACCCGTAAATAAGAGGGATGCCAGGTTTAAAGTGTTTAATGCACTGTAAGTTTAGTCGTTTCCAACCACGCAACGTGAAAACAAAAGTACCAGCGCTGGATTTTCGTTTTGGGTAGTAGTACATAGCTTGATGATTGATTGAAGTCATTCAAAACACATCAACTTTCCATTGCAGACGTTTATCGGGAACACGGACAACAATGGTCACGTGAAGAACTACATCTACCCCCCCATCTTCTCCCGCTTCATCCGCATCCTGCCCCGGAGCTGGAGGAGTTCCATCACCATGAGAATAGAGCTGCTGGGCTGTGACTTTGAGTGACGGTGGACTCACGCAGACAAGAAGAAGAAACATACAGCATACTGGCACGCAGCACAAAACTCAGCACAGTACGCACTAGAGACCTGCAGATGGAGTTGCGAACACTTAAGCGTCAACGGGTTTGAGTTAATGTCCACGTTGCAAAATGCTTGCGGTTAAGGTTAGGTTAGGAGTTTGGGGTAGGGATAGTAATAGACTAGGGTTTGGGTTAGGGTTAGTCAGCGGGCGGCTGGCACCAACCCGACATGCTCGCGATGGAGTTTTGTGTCACCCGCAACCGTCAATTCATTATCCGCCCGTCATCCAACCGCATTAATTATATCATCCTATTTATATTAACCGCACCATATTATCCGCCAACCGTGAGCAGCGCAAGGAAGCACATGCCTTTTAAAAGCAATAATAAGCCTATTATAGATAGATGCCATTAATTTATTTGCTGCGTTATTTCACCCGCGGTTTATCTAATATTAACTAATAATATATTTGTATTCGCCCAATTCCATCCGCAACCGCGGTTACCTGTGGCTAAATCCACCATCCTCCGCAGGTCTCTAGTATGATTAGTACAAATGTACATGCTGTACAACACACACACGCACGCACGCACGCACGCACAATACAATGTATGCACATGCACGTCGGCCGTGGACTGGAGGAAGGAAAAATAAATTCCAGTCTGTGCATGCATGCAATCAAAAACAAACCAGGATATCTATAGGTTAAAATATCCACACGTCTTGGCTTTTCGGGCCATTCCCCATTGTGAAGTGTATGTGAGAGGCTCCAACAGGCAGCCATACAGTTAGCTCTACTGTATCATCATAAATCAGTACTCATGCCGCCCAGCAGGGGTGGCTCAAGTTACATTCTCTCTAGGAAACGGATGCTGCAACCAACATGATACCCATACAGTATTATTGCCTATTCCTGACATACTGTTAGCAAATGAACATAGATGAAATATATCGCCAATTATTGCACACTTTTATATACACATTGCATTGTGTCATGAATTAATGTGAATGAATGTAAATATGTAAGTAGTATATGTTTTATTTTATTTGTCAATAAATCTAATTACCCTTTAACTGTATTCAGTGGATGAATTATGCTGGCAAATCACATTAAAACCGTCCTAGAACATTGAAGGTCTGTGGGGTGGAAACGTTATATAATGAGAAATGTTATACACACCACGGCATGGCTATTAATGTGGATAACTGAGGGACTTCATGTGGGAGGCCTGATATCAGTATGTCAGCTGTTCCCAAACCTTTTAGCTCAAGACCCAAAAGAGACATTTCACGTTTGCCAAGGACCTAGTCGCACTGTGAGCTTGTAGATCTGCTATTTTCACTACTCCTTAACATTATCAGATGTTCTTATTTTATTTTATGTATGAAATACTTTATTATAGGGCTGTCAAATTAACTGAGTTAACTAAGTTAATTGATTTGTTACATTTGTTAAATTAAATTAAAATCTAACACAATAGCCCACATAGCACTATCTGGATAGCAATAACCAAATAGTGTTGGTTAATGCCATAAAAGGCTGCACAATTTACATGAGGCATGAGGCTCAAATCACATACAGTAGCACGACAAGGGGGTGACAGACAGAGACGCCATCCTGCCACACTGGCAATGTTATAAAGAATAGAATATACAGTAGGCCTATGTTAAATGTATATATCCGCCTTCTGACATTTATCTTACCTTTCCCACAACAATATACAGAAAAACATGGCAAATATTTTGGACATAGTTCGAATGGTGATTAATCATGATGAATTCATTTTTAAGCTGTGATTGATCTGATTAAAAGATGTTAATCGTTTGACAGCCCTACTTTATTAATGAATGAAAAATGTTGAACTATTTTTCAATTGATGAAAGAATGTACGAAAAGCCAGGAAAGAAATATTTACCGCAGTCACTGCCCGTAAAAATGTGTCCATGACCTGACATCACATGACATCACGTTGCTCAGAATGACCGGAGTAATGTGATGCCTCTATAATTGGCACACACACACACCCCTCTGGTACCCCCATTTTGAAGAGGGGGACCACCCAGTCAGCTACTGCTTCGGTACTGTCCCAGGCTTCCATGAAATGTTGAAGAGATGTGCCATCCATAAGCCCCTCAACACCAAAAGGCCAATTCCCCACAGTCAGACTGGCAGACGGACAGACATTGATTATTCGATTGATCGATTACTCGAGGGGTGAGAGCGAGAGAGACAGAGAGAGTGAGCCATTTATATTTCTGTTCCCACAATAATATACAGGGAAAATCTATTAGAGCTGTAAACCGCAAAAATGTTTAACATAGATACCGGTAGTTAATTCCTTATACATAATACTTGCTTGGCCATATTTCCATTCTATTCAGACTGGAATCTTCCTGTTTGGATCACACCATATTTGGGAATGCCTGGTTACATCACAAAGCACAAAGTATTTATTGGCTCACAGACGGTAAAGACGAGAGATATTAGATGTTGTGTTGGATCAGTGTCATGTTTTCCTGTCTCTCCCGACTCCTTAACTGAATGGAAAAGGAAAGTATGGATCTGTCACACAGCTTGGGTGGAGCTGAGTCTGGTCAGCCGGAGAGTTCTACCAGTCTGCTGACCAGTCTTCCTTGGGAGGCCATGGAGGAGGTCTTCATGAACCTTCCTCCCCACCAGCTCGTCTGTGTTTGCCGGTTAGTGTGTCGTGATTGGAAAGAATTGGTTGACAGTCAGTCCCTGTGGAGAGAGAGATGTCGAAGAGAGGGATATATTCTCTGTGATGCCACCAAAGTACCCAGCGACTGGAGACTGTTTTACTTCCTGTCTAAGAAGAGACGCAATCTTCTCAAGAACCCAAGAGCAGAAGAAGATCTCGCTGGCTGGCACATTGTGAAGAATGGCGGCGATGGATGGAAAGTTGAGAATACGATCATTCCACATCCTGATAAGGACGTCCGAAAGGTTTTTGTCACCTCTTTTAACATGTGCAGAAAGTCTCAGTTGATTACTCTGGAGAAGGAGGGTTATGGCCCCTCATTCATGGACCTTGTTCAGCCTGATATTGCAATATCCGATTGGTATGCACCACGTTGGGACTGTGGTAGTAAATATAAAATCTGTGTTGACTTGCTGGATCAAAGAAAGAACCAAGTCCAGACATTTGCTCCCAACTCTGTTCGCTTTGCCCAATGGAATGATCAGCAATGGAATCACATCTCCCATGTGTTCAGGAACTATGGACCAGGGGTGCGATATATCCATTTTATTCATGGAGGCAGCGATACAAAGTTTTGGAGCGGATGGTATGGGATTAGGGTCACCAAAAGTTGTGTTGAGATACGTCCACCAATGGACAGGTAGCTCTCTGAGATTCAGAGAGGTAGCTCCAAACGTTCTTAAAGGCATACTAGGCAAGTCTGTGTGCGGAAACTCATTCCCCCTCCCAGAGCACTAACAAGCACAGATCAAGTTTTACACTTGCCGAATCAGTCAACTCAGTGCGCAACCACTTTGAAGTTCAAAGGGATCAATATGAGATCTGGCTGATCCCTGCAAGGGATGAATGTCAACATAAACAGTAGGATTGTCAACTAAACAGTGGAACAAAACCAAAATACAGCCAGGGGGATGTGTGTTAGAGGGACTTGCTAAAATATTTATATATACATATTTAATAATCACACTCTTTAAACAAACATCATACTCTAAACAAACAATAAAAGTCCGTAGACTTGGATGCCACATAGCCAACAAGAACATCACAATCGTGACAGACATATACAGCAATCTTCATATATGGGAATAAAAGGGACACAGCCAACATGTATTGCCTAACTAGGGGTTTCCCAATGTGAATTGGCCTATAGTCCCACCCCGCATAGACGCTACTATGAATGAAATCTCTGTGTCGTTCGTAGAGAGACCATGACGTCATAGAATGGCCTCCAAGTGGCAGCTATTCCCTCCCAATCACATACTCCCAATCACCTCATTAGGAATAGACGTTGGGATATATCTATAGATCAATAACAAAGTCAGTGCTATTCAGACATAGCCTTGTAAACCGCCTCTCGCCAAAATTTGCATTCTACCTTCCAGGCAGCATGCAAATGTTGTCCAGCAGGGGGAGTGTGTTTACCAGCCTAATTCAGACAGGTAGCTTGTACTATTCAGTACGATTTAGATCTTTGTCAATTTTTGAGGGGCCCCTCCTGTATACAGCTTTAATGTTTGTTTTTCAACGACTTAAACCATTCTGTACAGGAACCCCTGTTGGTGTTTACTTTAGCTATTGAAAAATAGCAGATCTACAAGCTCATAGCTTGCTCATAGCTACGAGCTTGTAGATCTGCTATTTTTTTTGAAAAATCGTGAAAATGTATAGCGCAAATCTTTGAATATATTATTTCAGAGTGAAAGTTTTGAACTCAAATCTTTTCTTCTGGGGTGTCTCTGGAACACAACATATTTTCAGATGGGGGTCGGCTGCCCAATTACATATAGTTTTAGTGGTCCTTGGCATGAAAATGTTTGAGAACGACTGACATAGAAACATAGGGTTTTTTCAGAAAACTGTTAGAAGACATTTTGTAGAATCGACCTCAGGTCAAAATGGGTTAAAGTTGGTTGCAAGAGGCAGTAGTAACAACATTACGATACATAATGTTGACCATATTTACAGGTTTTGAGGGGCGGAAATTACATAATTTGGCAGCTAGATCTATGGGCGGCCAAGTATGGTCAGCCAAGTTATATGGACTTTTAATGTTTGTTTTAGAGCACCTTAAAGTAACAAACCACACGTGCCTTATTCTATTTTGAGCTGGCTATTCCTGAACACGTTATACATTTTAAAGATGTAGTATGTGTCTATGGAGTTAACATTATTACTCATTATAGATAATGAAATAGATCTTCGCTGGTTTTGGTGATTTTTTGGTGAACTGTGACCACTTATGTTTATTTTGCCTTTTTTATGCTGCTGCCATTTGTAGCGTACTATAAGTATGCAGCGGTTCCTTTGAAAACTAGAAATGCACTCTGTCGAGCTGCCAACTTGCACGCATTGTGCACACAAGTAGGCCATACAAGACAAGTTGGCAGCCGTGGCTAGTGGACCCTCACTGCCCGGTGGAGTATACCCAGCCGATACATATCCCCCCAGAGCCCATAATAGACAAGAGTTACGCAAACTCTGTTGACTTCATGGGGCCGGTCTAATGGCGGCTCCTCTACATAGACTTCTATTTAGCAATGCTCAACTTCCGGTTGTCTCCAGGACACAAACGGAAATTAGGAATGCATTGGACTCTGGGCTCGCGCTACTACATGAACCACGTGACCAGGCCGTTTTCTGCCCCCTCAATATCACAACTCTTCTATTACAAGGCTCTGATACCCCCTATTGACCTTATACCAATTTTAGAAACGCACTTTGGTTACGTCATCGAGGACAGTGGTTTCTCATTGGCTGGTGGAATGTACCGACATACATATAACATAACCAGCCGATCACTGTTCTTGGTCCCCGATTGGCCGATGGACAACACCGACATACATGCATACAGTACATGGTCCCTGATTGGCCAAGCGACGGCACCGACATACGCAGGCGATTACAGTATGTGCGTGCTCTGTTTGCACAAAGTGGTAAATGGTAAATGGTGCAATTATATAGCGCCTTTATCCAAGGCGCTTTACATAGATTGTTCATTACATTCACCCATTCACACACTGATGGCAGCGGAAACCATGCAAGGCACCTACCAGCATATCAGGAGAAATTAGGGGTTAAATGTCTTGCTCAAGGACACATCGACACTAACTCTGGGGGAGCTGGGTTTGAACCAGTCACTCTACCCCTGAACCACCGCCGGCCCAAGTGACATCTCTGCTCAGGAAACAGACACAACTTATGTGGACACACTCACTGCCTTCCATGAGGCGTGCTTATGTATCCCACCGCAGTTCTAGAAAAGCCAGCTGTGATTGGCCAGTAGTCACTGTGATTGACAGTTGGGTTGAGTACTAACCCAAACCATAACCCTAACCGTAAGCATGCTTACGGTTAGGGTTAGGTTACGCTTTTAGGGTTAGGTTTGGGGTTTGGGGTTAGGGTTAGTCTATTACTATCCCTATACCCCAAACTCCTAACCTAAACTT
>OOFJ01113811.1:0-10461 GCA_900323375.1 Benthosema glaciale
CGCTCCCACAAGCGCTCGGTGTCGGCCGTGTCGACCTACTCGACGCTGTCGCTGCCGCTGTACAACCAGCAGGTGGACGACTGCTGCATCATCCGCGTCAGTCTGGACGTGGAGAACGGCAACCTCTACAAGAGCATCCTGGTGAGCGTGTGTGTGCGCGCACACGTCGGAAAATGAATAAGAGATTATACAACAGGTTCCTTTAGAGCAGTGGTTTTCAACCAGTGGTCCTGGGACCACCACCAGTGTGCCTTGAGGCTTGTTCTAAATGATGGAGAGTTGGTAACCAGATGTAAAACACAACTGCATTGCTTAATTTACAAGAAGTCTTCACAATTCAACGTTTGCCTGTTATCTCTCCTAATGGTACCAACACCAATACAGCATGGAATTGTGTACAAAATATATATATATAAGTTTTGGGTCTGAGGGGCTAAATGTCATCAAATGGTGGTTTGTGGCTCAAATACCCAATACATAATGGGCCTTGGTGTGAAAGGGGTTGAAAACCATTGCTTTAGAGGAAGCAATCTGATTGGTTGAAATATCCTTCTAGCCGTGCTTCAAACGAACATGACGGAACACCTAATCAAAACAAAGAAATCAGCTGCTCTCACTGTTCTCCCAGAGCGAAGCAGACTCTGTGGCTAGGCTAGTGAGTTTCTTGGGACATTTGTGGTCGTAGTGGCTACAACATCTGTCATTAAACAATTATGTTTTTTTTTCTAGTGATTGTCTTAGTTTTACGGGTAACTGTTGTATAATTGTAATATTACACTCAAGGGTGTTCTTTACCGTCATCAATGCATTCTGTGCTGCCTTTCGGAAGTGGCCTGCGGGCGAGTTCCTGCAGCATCCCTTCAGTGTTGTTTCTCAAAGTAAAGCTTAATGTTTCTTGCCGTTGTTCAGGTGACCAGTCAGGACAAGACGCCGGCGGTCATCAGGAAGGCCATGATCAAACACAACCTGGAGCGAGAGAAAACCGAGGACTACGAGTTGATGCAGAAAATCGCTGAAGACAAAGGTAGTGTTCTTTAACACCCGGAGGAGGAATTCCACCAATCGGCCACAATAAAGGCCTGTTGTAGAATGGAGAGCATGCCAGTGACTGATGGTATTTTTGATATTCTGGGAAAATGAGCTTTCCGCTTCAATTGTATTTTGAACACTACCACAATGCAGTAATTTGGTATTTTGCTACCTTTTTGTTTTGTCAAGTGGTGATAACATGCTGTCATTTTTCACGATTCTTTTAATACAAAATTATTTTATAAACAAAATAATGACAGAAAACCTTTTTTCATTATTATTATTTCTCTTCAATCCAGCATTTTCTTCTTTTTCTTTTACAATTCTGTTTGTTTTCAATAATGTAGTAATGACTGGAAACTTTCTTTTATTCTTCCACAATTCTCTAATCCTGTTTTTAACAATACTCTTACCCTGTTTTCAATGCTGAGGTGGATAAGCCAACTGTACGATATTTCATTCCATGCCTAGTCATTGGTAAACACTCCATTCCTTGACAACTCTCTCCATTATTGAGGATATTTGTCCCCTGCTGTCTCAATGCTTACATGTCGCCTCTCCCCCTCCTCTTGTCTCCTCAGAGCTGCGCATCCCGGACAACGCCAACGTGTTCTATGCCATGAACTCCACTGCCAACTATGACTTTGTGCTGAAGAAGCGCGGCACAGGCCGGCCCATGCGGGCCAAGAATGTGGCCAGTTCCACGCTGCCGCGCATGAAACAGAAGGGCCTGAAAATTGCTAAAGGGATCTTCTGAGGGGGGGCGCGCCACCCCCACAGCCATCCCCCACAATGATTCCCCCCAATTCCCTAAAAACATACAAACTGAACTGTTATGTTCAGGTTGATCCGCAGGGACTGGCTATGCCTTCTTCGCCACACACACACCCTCTTGGAGTCTTGACTAAATCTGAACGATGAGAGAATTGATGGAGAGAGAGAGAGAAGGGGAAAGTGCTCAGAGGAACAGCCGAAAACAGGACCAAGGACACCGTTACCTGTGGATTACATTAGCCAGGAGCTAAGGAGTTAGTGCTTACTAAGAGCTACGCCAACAGGACCTGATCCCGCACTTGATGTTCTTCTCAACCTGGTTGGTTGCTCCCGCATTCTGAGAGACCTCAAGAATCAGAAGTTGCGTTTTAACCTTCGTCTCACTTTTCGGGCCATGCTTTGTCACGGCTTGATGGGACGCCGCATCATGGGAAGGAAAAGGAACACTGAACACTATTATTATTATTATTTACACTCTCCGTTAACATTGTGTCAACAAGCCAGTGCACAGGAGCGCCACCTGGTGTTGGCCCGCGGTGTGACGGCTGGGACACTAGTGGGGCCAGCAGGACTCTGGTTGGTCAGGTGACTGACAGCAGGACTCTGGTTGGTCAGGTGACTGACAGCAGGACTCTGGTTGGTCAGGTGACTGACGACGTACAGTATGCGGTGCTGTCCACAGCGGAGGAGCAAATGAACGATGGCATGACGTTGCGGGTCCAGAGCTTATTCTAGAGCTCGAACAGTTTACGGTCGATTAGCTGCCATGTTCAAAAATAGGTCAAGTTAAGTGAAGTAAATGGTCAGTGCTATTTCAAGTGTAAGAAGAAAAAAAAGTATAAAATGGAGTCTGAATCCATTTTTTGGAACAGCCATGAGTCTCACATGCCACTGTTCTTCCTTTCCTTTGTTCTTTTTTTTAAATCATAACCACTTACACTACACAGAAAAGATGTGGTAATGACCTTGGTCAGCTGGCGACAAAACATGTCCGAGACGCGAGAGTGTGGAATCTCCTTCGGATTTGAGTGAAGGGTCACTCACACCCCCCTTTCCTCGCCAATTTCTGTACTTGTGGGACTCTGAGGGATGAGGATTTACTGTTCTGTCCATATTGGGTTGCAACTCGAACAGGGTGGAGTCGCTAAGCGAACTTTGCAACGAGAGACACGGTGTCTCACGTGGAAAAGTTCGCTTGAGACGGCACCCCTCCATCACGGTCTAAAACTGTACTACTACTAGCAGGGGGGCTGTGACCATTTACTCAGACGCGAAGGCGATTCCGCGCTCGCGTCCGAGACGAGAACAAATGAAGGCAGCAAATTGTGTGTGTGTATATATATAATAATTTCAATTCACACCCACTTTGAAGTGTATTCATTTGCCAATGAATGGACTTAGGACTACCATACATTTTTGTTAATAGAATCATCATATATATAGTAACTCTTTTGCTTTGTACATTGTTTTTTTTGTTGTTGTTGTTTTTTTGCAACTTCTCTGCTCTGATATGGTGCTGCTAATTATTATCTTTCTAACGAGGAGGTTGTACAAACTGCACTTATTATTATACACAGCACTGCATTTATTCTTTCTTTCCCCTGGTCAGTAAATGACGGCACATACATGACGCGTGTCTTTTTGACGACACATACAGTACGTGACGCTACGCGTGTCTTTTTGGCGACGCTGCGCAGGAGACGGGGAGGCGGAGTTGTTGCGCGTCGTGGTTGTCGATACACCTTGGGATTCAAATGAAGGCAGGTGTGGCCGCTCGGTTCGGGTGGGTAGTATGAAATTAATTACTATTAGTAGCATTCCCTATTTTGGGCATGTTATTATAGACGGAAAATTGTAATGTTGTTTAATTGTTTCAAAGAGTAGTGCTCAGCTATTTTTAACAATAGAGGGTATGCGCAATGCATGCATGCATACAGTGAGTGGCAAAGTGAGTTTAACGTTGTTTAATGCAATCAGGACTTTTGATGTATGGGCTGTAAAGGCCAGAAAGTCGTTTTTTTTTTCCCACTCAGTAGGAGTTCCCGCATAACTTCCGGGTACAATGATGTCACGTGCATGCCCTCTATAGAGCAACTACATCTGCTATTTTTGAACTTTTCTGAATATAGGGCTTAAGTGTTTAACCCTACACACTTTGTTGACTGAGTCCTCCAGGGCTCTGTTAGTGGTCCCCCTCCTTTTACCAAATCTCTTTTAATCGAAAATAGCATATCAGTAGATCTAGCCTATTATGACATGCCCAGAATATGGAGTCATATGGACATTATATGGTTCATGTATAAATAGTTAAAGAATGTCTTTATGCTTATGGGGTCATTATTAAGCAGGTCTGGAAAAGTGTGGAAAGTAAACAGAAAGAAGTCTGGGAAGAAGGGGACAAAAAGGAAGAATATGGGGAATGTGTAGGTCTAGGAACTCTGCAGCCTTGTGGTTCATAACTGCCTGATGAATGCCCATAGAGCTGCCAAAAAACTCCACAAGAGAGGAACAAATTGTTCTCACTACAATTTACAAAAAAGGAAATGAGAGAAAACTAAAAAAAGAACATTGTGCTGTCCTTGATTAAAGTGTGTGTATGTGTGCGTTTTTCTTTTTTTTGTTTTGTTTTTTGTAATATCATGGTAACAAAACACTAGTCACCTATATTGCACTGCAACAACCATGTATGCCTTTTTCTTTCTTGTCTCTCTTTGTTTAACCTGCATGTTCTCCTTCTCCTCCCATCCATGATTGATTGAACAAAGTAAACCAACTTGATGATACAAGTGGAATGTCGTGTGAAAGCAATATGGTGGCGAGCAGCAGCAGGGAAACGCCGTTGGCTATCTCCAGAGCCGCAGAGTTACGACACTGACTGGGCAAAAAACAGCCTGGTGGCGGTCACGTGGTTCATATACTCGCGCGAGCACCATAGGCGCCAATGCATTCCGTAAACTTCCGGCTGTCCCTTGGACAGACCAATAGATGTCTATGTAAAAGAGCCTGGCCCCATGAAGTGAACAGAGTTGTCTTAACTCTGTGGCTCTGGCTATCTCTAGCCTGGCCCAGCCTGTGTGGTTTATGGCCTAGAGGGGCGTGTGTCGGTCGAAAACAGGCGGTGGATCCTATTGATTCACCAGTCTGAGTGCCCGCCTCCCTTCTCCCCTCCCCGGTATAAAACAGAGAACACTGACATCACCAAATTTGAAGAGATGCGCCCCTGTACCGTTATTGGTTGGTGAAATACAAGGAAGTGAGATTCCTATGCCAGATTTTCCAAAAGGCTTTTAATTTTAAAAGCCGAATGCGAACAAAAATAAAAGCCTGGGTACTGAGGCAAGGCTAGGCTAATAAGGCTATCTCTGCTGCGCGTGTGCGTGTGTGTGTCACTGTGTGACGTGCTTTAACCCTTCTCTGTTTTTTGAACACTGTGAGTGTCACCTTTGACTAATTCACTCTGCCCATGCATCCATCATTCTGATTGGCTGGCACATTAAATATGTTGATCACTGTGAGCCAATTGATTTCTCGTCGTTCCTGTAGTGTGGTGTCAATAGTGACTAATTATATGTAAACCCATCCTCACTCACATAGAATTAATGAGTAGTTGTTGGACTAGCTGTTTGTTTACAGGCAGTAAGGGGGGGCGGGGGGAACAAAAGGCAATGTGTGGCTTTTCCCTTCATGTAACCTCGCGTCACCAGGCTTTCCACCTCTGAGGAAAGCCTGGTCTGTGTTACAAAATCACTGTGTGAACCGGTCTGGAGGGGATGGTAATTTACGTCATGTTGTAGTCTTGTTTTGTAGTCATCAGGCAAGAAACATCAAGAAGGAATAAGGCCTTGAGGTGTCCTGCCTGCTGACTACAAATCTTTGTACTACAACGTGACGTATTTTACCATCTGCTCCAGACCGGTTCATACACCCAAAATGGAATGCCGCCCAGGCTTCCCTTCATGTGCCAAAAAAAACGTAGGGCAGGTTTCGCTTTGATTTATGTGCCCTCTGCCTTTCACACTGAGAAAAGAAAATAATGGAAAAAAGAGATCAATATAAAAAAAAATATTTGTATGTTTACTGTTTTGTCACATTTTCTCGAAAGAAAAAAATAAAAAATAATCTGAGAACACTAATAAAAAAAATGTAGTACCCGTTGATGCAAAGTCGGACAGTGTTGTTACCCTGTGGAGAATGAAGAATCCAGTAACCCCACAAGACTTTAATTAAGCCAGTGGTTCCCAAACTTTTTCATGTAAAGGACCCCTAAATTGACACTAATTGGCCCGCGGACCCCCATTTGAAAAGATATGCCACAGACCCCCATAAGAGAAGATTTTTATGGCTCTAGCAGTGATTCTCAACCCATTTAATTTTGACAGTTTGACATGCATATTAGTCTACAGACCCCCATTTAATGGCATTTCTATCTCTGGGACCCCAATTTATATAGTAAAATCAATGTAAATGTAACGGTCCGTTTGGTTCTATTTGTACAATCTCAGAGTTACAGACCCATAAGGCTCTATTTGGTCTGGGGACAACCCTGAAACTCGCTCAAGTCCCCGAGACCCCACTTTGGGAACCACTGAATTAAGCCATGATTTGTAAACGACTACCTTGAGTGTGCTATTATTCTATGCCAGTTTTTTTTCTTTCTTTTTTTTAAGAACATAAAAGCATTGCTATGTGCACATTAACTGAAATTAATGTCATTATCACGCAGGCATGTCTTTTACGTATGAGGTCGACGGGGTGGAATGGCTTGTTGCGAGCTATTCAACAAAGTTACTCTGTATTGAAATAAATGACCGCGATGATGATTTGAATATTCTTTTGGGAGTTTGATCATAAAAAGCTGGGTGTAAAAGAGAAGAAAAGAAAGAAACCGGAAACCAGCTTGCTTTTGGGTTTTCCTGAACTGTGCTCTGGTGCCATTTCCATTTTAACAAGGATTTTAAACTTTTTATAACTGCAGTCTATCTTTGTTTTATTCTTCCTATTAAACTCCCCCCCCCAACACACACAAAACAATGTAGTATATGGAACTGTCAGCAATTATGTCCTTATTTATTGATTTGTATATAGATATTTTGTTTTGCATTGTACATTCTCTCCTTTCTTGGTTATAGATTAATATATTCATGTATATATGAATAAAAACATTACATTTATAAAAGTGAAGGGCCTCTCTTTCTGGTGACTACTAAAACCTGTATACAGTATATTTATTTAAAAAGAAAATGTGCTTCAGTCTTCGATGCCAACATTAGCAGGTCTCGGGGACAATGGGTCACAAATAGGGTGACCACATCCAAAGTTCATTTGAGGGACAGAAGTATCGCTTTAATATGTGGGACTAGTGGGACTTCTAAGAACAAGAAGTGGTTGCACCACTTAAAAACATCCAGCTCAAGTTGGAGTTAGGAGGATTTTGTTGAAGCGCGTTTTGATACTTTTCATTGGTTCAATATTGTTTTAACGACACAGGCGTAAAGGGTGTTCAATAGCATTACTTCATGAAAAAGAAAAGAAAAAAACTCAAAAACGTCAAATGGAGTTGGGTGGTTTCTTCCACACAGCAACGATATATATCCTAATGGTATATTCATGTAACAACTAAAGCAAAATAACAGAATTGAAAAAATGTCGAGATTTGGTTTCAGACACCTTTTTGTGAAGAATCGTACAGCACTAGTTAGCTACTACTACTACTCTTTATGTTTTTGTTTGTTTTTGAGTGGTGCAACCACTCCAAGGCCCAGCTGGGTCCCCATGTACACCTGTACACTACACCCATCCCTATGTCCCTATGTTTAGCATACCAAGAGGAGGTCGCTGTTGCACCACTCACTTCAGACTTCCGGTTAGATTTTTTAATAAATATTTTCATGGAAAAATCGAGATTCACATTTGAGGAAGAATCGTGCAGCACTAATGGCTATCATTTATCATTAATAAACTTGAAAATGTGCCACAATTTCTATATCCATAATACATGGTTGTGTAATGCAAGAAGGCAGGGAACACTCAAACAGGGTCAATCTTAGCCTGGAAACCAGCCTAAACTGCCACAGGAAAAAAATCCCTGGGCAGATTAGGTCTGGCACTCCACAGTTTGAATTATATTTCCCTGAGCCCAAAATTGTGATGGACCAATCAGAGCCCACGATTCAAAGTGAGACTTTTTTAGCTGTTTGGAACTGCCCCTCGGAAATAAAATCTCAACACAGAAGTTCCAGACTAATATCTACGCAGTGATATTAGTCTGTTCCATGCCAGGCTAGGTAAATCTCAAGCTTCCCAATCTTATTTTTAACTCCATTACCAGTACTGGGACAGCATCAAAGTCTTCTTAGCACGTCACTTTGTGCTGCAGCTTGTAGATCTGCTATTTTTTTATTTTTTTATCGTGAAATTTGATATAATTTCTAAAACAATCATTTTAAACTCAAACCTTTGCTTCTGGAGGGAGAGGGGGGGGGGGCATTTTGGGGGTCCATGACATGAAAGGTTTTGAGCACCACTGATACAGAAACATAAGTATCTCAGATAACCGTTGGATTTAGAAGACATTATTAGAAGGCAAAATAGCCAAGCATTGTTAGTCAGTTATTCCAGCATGCAGTGACAAACAACCTCACTTTGAAATAGAGAATTGAGCTTTTTTTCTTTTCTTTATCACAGAAAACAGACTCTTCCATGAGTAGTTTCAGTGGGATTAACCAGGGACGTGCAGAGTGTGTTAGAGAGGCAGGGGCTGAAATCCCGTAAAAGGGAACTTTTAGACAAAAATTGCCAAAATAGCAGACCTACAAGCTTGTAGATCAGCTGTTTTCGGGCCGGAACCCAGCACTCTTTAGCTAGTGGAAATGCGGCGTAACGACATGAATTTCTAAAGAATTTTGTTCAACGTGGAATATTGTGTTCAATTTCAGGAGAAAAATATTTTCCTGAATACTGCCTTTGGCATTTGCATTTCTTTCACCATAGTAAATGCCGCATTCGTGGTCTGGAAAGGGCAGTTGTTTTGCAGACGGGTAAAAGGGCAGGGGCTGAAACACCCCTTGATGTCTATGTGTGCATGTCCCTGGGATTAACTAAACATCAGTGGGGTAGGCGGGACAGGGAAAACCTTAATGTAAAATCCTCCAAAGTTTTAACAGTACTTGCGTTAAAATAAATTCATACAATGTAAGGATAAGACATTTAATCCAGTTATTACACAAGTACTGTATTATTTTTATTTATTTGTTATTTGTTTAAAAAAGTGCAAAACATGGATTTGGGCAACACAGAAAAACAATGCATGAGAATCTCAGTCTCCATACAATACATACATCTAAACTGTGCAGTATGTTTTTGCATTAGCCACACTTGCCTAAAATGAAATCCAGCAATGATTGGAGATGTCACACATTCGCTACTGTGTACACATTGAGGGTCTAAACAAGTCTGGTTGATCAGGCCATTATTTGACTTTTCTTGTTGATGATCGGAATTATGAGCAAAGGATGTTCACAAGATGTTGCAATGTGACATGATGTTGATGACAATTTCCCATCATCATCATCAAGAAAAGGGCTTTAGTTCCGACACTATTATTGGTCCGACAGTCATTAGACTGACAACCTACCTCAAACCTTAAAGATGGAGTGCCATGATTTTTGTACTTTTTCTATTTTGTATGTGTCTATGGAGTTAACATTATTCTAAAACACCCCCAGGTGTGGTTATAATATTCAAATAATGTCTTCCCTGTGTATTTTTGGTTTCTTCCTGAAAGCTGATAGCCTTTGAGTCAAAAGGCCCAATCGAAATAACACCATTTTAGTGACATCACAACCCTAACCCCTCCCACAATATCATACAAGAACAGTTCAGGTGGGTGGTGCTAAGGTGAAAACCATGCATACCTAATGAACTGGTGGGTGTGGCCACATAAAAAGATAATTTTAACACTTTCTGTGCACTTTTTTGAAATAAATCTTCCTCCTAGTAGAATTGTAGTACCTGATGATCATGTTTTAGGAGGGAAAAAAATCACGGCACAGCTTTAACCTGACCATAACTGGGCAGCAGTGGCCTAAGGGTTAGAGGAGCGCCCTTGTTGCCGAAAGGTTGCCTGTTCGATTCCCCGGACGGGCAGGAAAAATCTGTGTCGGGAAGTGATAGGTCATCATTCACCCAACACCACTGAAGTGCCCTTGAGCAAGGCACTGAACCCCCAACTGCTCCAGTGGAGCTGCTTAGTGGCCAACAGTATAAGACTGTGGTTGTACTGGTCAGCTCCCAGGTTTTAATGTGTGTGTCTGTGTGTTTCTATGTGCAGGGCGTTGCTGAAAATGAGCACTTGTGCTCAGCTACTACCCTGGGTTTAAAAAAAGCACAGGAGCAGCGCTAGTCCGACCCTTGTTCCCGCATGTCGGACTAATGCTCTGTCGGAATTACCATCAGATCCCATCATGAATCTGTATATGCTGCCTATTCTGTCTTTCATCAACACATTCTACTCCTCTAGTTCCAGCGTTTTGACTTTAGGCTGGTGAATCTCAGACTCCATGCCCGGCAGGCTGGTCCTCCTCCGCGCCGCCGTCTCGATCTTCTGCACCAGCTCCACGTCCCAGGGGTGCGTGGCGAAGCTGAGCACCTCCCCTGGGA
>OOFJ01113988.1:0-10437 GCA_900323375.1 Benthosema glaciale
TGGAACATTTACACACACACACACACACACACACACACACACACACACACACACACACACACACACACACACACACACACACACTCACACACACACCCACGCACACGCACACACACACACACACACACACACACACGTAATGTTAGTTTGACTTAACCCATTTCGACCTGACGACGATTCTGAAAAACGTCTTTTGAAATCACGACAGTTCTCTGAAAAACCTCATGTTTCTGTGTCAGAGGGTGCTCAAACTATTTCATGTCAAGGAGCCCCAGAATTATCTGTATTTGGCTGCGCCCCCCCCCACCCCCATCTGAAAATATACAGTTCCAGGAACCTCCCATGGTGCATTTATATAGTGCCTTTAACCAAGGCACTTTACATAGATTGTGCATTACATTAATCCATTCACACACTGATGGCAGCGGAAACCATGCAAGGCACCTACCAGCACATCATGGAGCAATTAGGGGTTAAGTGTCTTGCTCAAGGAGGACACATCGACACTATAGCTCTGGGGGAGCCCGAGTTAGAACCGGCAACCTTGCTGTTGCCATCCAGTCACTCTACCCCTGAGCCACCGCCACAATAGCTAGAGCGTAACATAATCGTTAAAACACCAACAGGGGTTCCCGCCCAGAATGTGTTAATTAAAAACCGGGACTCACGGGTCAATAATGCGATACGTCAGCGGAGCAGAGAGGTGCGACCCATGCATCTTGAGGGCCTTACACCGACGGGACTGTAAACGATTTGAAAATGTGTCGATGCGAGTTTTCCACATCATTACTCGCGCGAGCAGAGCGCAAGTAATGAGCATCGCGCCTGTCACAGACATGCGCAAAGCAAGTTCAGTCAGGAAACCTCAGTGCAGTTGCTGCCGGCCCTTTAAGTGGGCCGCTTCAGCATCACATTCACATGATTCACAATCACACACTCATTCCTCCTTCATACCGGCTATTTAAACTGGAGGTTTGCACTGCTCAATCTGCTTGCTTGCTGCTGCACACACTGATACTGCTGCGCTGCTGTCTGCATTCATCTTTGCTGCTCCACCCCAGCACGGGGGATTCGGAGTCCCTATTTTCGGGGACTGTTGCGCTTGATCTGAGTACCCAAAAATCAGATCCAATTCATCGCCAAACCATAATAAATATATATTGCTCTTTTTATATTCAATAAAAATATATATTACATTCTCCTTGAGTTGTCCTGACTGAACTGCAGGCGGCTGTGGGACGGGGGGTGGTATGGGCCAGAGCCTTAATAGAAGAGTTGGCGACATTGAGGGTACAGAAAAACAGCGCCCGCGCGCTGTTCATCAAGCCTTGGAGTGTGAAAAGCTGGAGTTGGAAATACATTGATTTCAACGAGGGCGGCGCAAATAAGAGCTATTTAAAGCACGTGTGCAACATGTTGGCTGTTTTAAACTATTGTACAGTAACGACTAAAGTCTCTGTAATGTTTATGTTGTACTATTACTACAAAACGATCTAAAATAAAGGGATTTAAGGTGATTAAAGCTGGGCTGTTGCCTGAGTCCAATGCATTTCTGCTTACTTCCGTTCCAGGACTTGTCACACTCGGTTTGTCCCCATGCTCAATAGAAGTCTATGTAGAGGAGCCGCCATTAGACCTTATACCATGGGAGTGAACGGAGTTGTCAGAACTCTGTCTCTATAAGGCTCTGGTATGGGCTAGCCTGGCTAAAGCCAGACCCCACAGAGCACCGACACAGAGCACCCTGCACCACAACCCCCCACAAAGCCCCCCTAAAGACATTCAAAGCTTCATTTCTCCACTACCGTTACATTATTCAGCAGCTCTGTGCAGGAAAAAGAAGGACGGTGATGAAGGAGATGATGGATGTTAATACTAACATACATACATGTCCCTTCATCGTCGTGTTACATCATGTTACCATGAAGGTTGTGTGAGCTCCACACTGTCAAGTTCAACAGTGGCAGATGACACGCATGTACGCCACTTCACCTCCCAATGGATAAATGAATGGGACATTGTAAGCGCTTTGACTGCATATAGAAACAGTGCTCTAAATGTGGCTTTTAGCGAAGGTTCAATGAAGAAGATCTCTGTTGTCATCTACAGCTTGCGGGGCCAGCTAATCTAGCCAATCTGGCCAGTCAGCCACTCGGGCGATTCGACTACGCCTTTAAATATCGCTGCCTCTGACACTTGTCATTCTCTTTTCAGCTTGCGACAAGCAACCCACCTCCATCCCCAACTCCACCTTGTCACCTGGCGTTGAGAAGGAAGAAGGTTCATCTACTCCCCCACCAGCGTCTATAGACAGACGCCTTAACAGACGACGTCACACCGATAAACACCACTATGCCCGCACAAAGTGGCTGCAGAAGAACCCTGACTCTCATGATCACGGCAGCAGAGCCTGTTTGTGCACGAATGCACGCGCACCTGCAGCCCTTCGAAGTATAAATTATGCTTCGTCCTGCGATGGTGTTGCGCACCCAGACCACTATGCTCACAACAGTCACGTCCGCGACGCAACGTGAGCTTGTATATCAGCTGTTCTCTGTGTGCAATACTGTTGCACAACGAAGTATAAATGTCTCATAGGGTGCACCTCACTAGCCAACACACAAGAGGAGGTTGAATGGCTTGAAACCAGCGTTCCCCAAAACAACAGGTTTGGAGATCTGTTGGGAATTGATTACTTGAAACAGCCACCCGTGCATCCAGTCCCAATATTTGTAAACAAATAATTGGTCTATACTCCAATGCTCCAATGTGGGGGTTCTCCCCATTAAAAGCTAATTGTATTCAATAACTGCAATGGAGTCTAATAATCGCCAAAATGTTTTGCAATGCAAATGCTGCCTAATCTGGCAAATAATGCATGCTGCCTAATGAATCTGCCAAATGCTGCCTAAATCATTATTGTTTAACCCTTTACAGGCCACCAATTAAGCTTATATTGCCACTACCAGGCCACTATTTTCATTATTTTAATTTATCAATTTACTCCCGATTGAATACAGTTCTTCTAACGGAGATCGTTGTGTTCTCCCTGTCCGCCTGCTCTCTGTGGTGGTGGTGGTGTGACCCGTGACGTCACACTTCCGGAAATATCGGACAACAAGCACGGGGAGCAGGCAAGCGCTTCCGGTTCAACCTGATCACTCACCGGAAACGGCCGATATGTTTCATAAACAGTGAAAAGGGCTGGATCGCCCGGTACATTATTTATTATCATAAGTTTGTCAAAAATTGATCAAATCGATCACGGATTATCGCATTATGCTCAGCAATGGACCTACGGACCGCGTGCGTGCGCGTACGCGCGTGCACCCGAAATGAACACATGAAGCAATTATGTCAATTACTCCTCCAGCCTTCTGACCAAAATGTATTAATTACGTCAATAACGTTATGATTACGTCCAGTGGCCTACAAGGGGTTAAGTGGAAATTGCACCTTCAGTTTCGGAGTACCAGTTTTATGGGAGATAGAGCCCTACACAGATAATTTATGTTCAGTGTTTGTTTCATCACTGGCAATGTGAATTGTTTACCCTGCATCCTGCATGTGGTTCTCATTCCAGAAAGGTTTTCCTGACCTGAAAATGTTTACTAAAGCGCTGGGGGTTAGACCCCTGTTACTGAATAAACACTACAGTGTTGCTTAAATACTATTGGAATAGAGAGCTTTGACTTTTAAACAGATTTCTTTGTATAAGAACGTATCACTTTTAATATCAAATAAATAAAATAAATGAACTTTCATCCCCTGTAGACTCGAAAATGTTCCCCTATAATGTTACCCTATAAGCAATCTTGACAAAACCTTATTGATCTGAGTCCTCGTGTCTGTTTAATGATTTGAGATAATCGCAACTATAATCTTTTTGCATAATTGTCATGATCGTCTTCATGTTGAATATTTTTCGAATATTTTCCAAAAATAGCAGAAATTGCAGATACACAAGCTTACATGTTCACGAATAAGCTATTTCCTCTATTTGTACATTTCATTAAAAGTAGGCATATCAAATTACAGTATTAACGTCAGTAATTTATTTGTATGTGTAAGTTATCTAGTGCAGTGGTTCCCAAAGTGGGTCCTTGAGAGAGTGCCAGGGGGTCCCCTCCCCCCCAGCTAAATTATAGTTTGGAACCAAATGTACCCTTTTGGGTCCAGTTGGTTCCATTTGTACACTCTCAGAGTTAAATTAACATTAATTTTACTTTTTAAATTCGGGTCCCCGAGATTGCAATGCCATTTAACGGGGGTATGTAGTCTAATATGGATCGAAACGTGTTGAGAGTCACTGCTAGAGCTGTCACGGGGGTCCCTGGCATATCTCTTCAAATGTGGGCCTGCGGGCTATTAGTGTGCCTAGTGCAGTTTTCGATTACAGTAATTAAAAGGCATACATGTAGGCTATTTATGATTCATTATGTTTCAATGTTTAGTGCCAAAAACACAATTAAAATGTTAATCACAATTTCTGATTGACTGCATTAATCATCAACTTAAATGTTGTATGGTGACAGCCCTATATACTGCATATATAGTCTGAGTCAGTATTGGAAAGTAAATGTTCTCCTTCGACCAGAACTGTTGAATATGTTGCGTTCCTTGTGCCCTTGCAGGTTCTATAATGCATCTTGTCGTTTCTAGGTAACAGCCAGTCAGGGACTCTCAGGCCATGACGACCAGAGTGACCTTTTCATCGTGAACGACTTTTAGAGGCTTTATAGAGCGCGGCGGTCAAATGTCGGCCCCCCCAACCAATACTGTGCATTTGTGACACCTCTGAACGTGATAATGGTTCTGACATTTGCTCCAAGCTAGCTTTTCATGTTCTGCTCTCTTTGCCGCTCGCTGTCTCACCTTTCAGTAATGCTGTTTCATTTATTTGTTCTTCTGCAGCTCATTCTCGGTCAGAAACGGTAGAAAGGAGAACACTATAAGGCTATAGCCATGTACTGAACGCCCAGAGTCACAACCAGGAACCCTCTTTGAAGTCACATGCTGTAGAACGGAGAGGCTGTATATTAAATCCTTTACAACAGCAGTTTAAAGGCCCAGTGAAATGAAAAAATACCCTTTTCACACTTTTAGACCACATATGTGGTCATTATATGGCCATATCTAACAATGGATGCCAAACAAATTGTAAATTTTAAATTTGTGTGTATTTTTATATCAAGTCCATACATTTCTTTTTAAATTTCTTCCTGAAAACGTGCTGTGTGATGACGAGTCACGGTTGGGATCAATAAAAGCCAATAGAAATTAAGCTCACCGTTTGTTTTTTCCTATTGCTGAATCGTTGTCCACACACAGCTGGTTGTGATTAGAAACTAGTCTGTATATAAATCCATTCAAGTTGACTTCCAGTAGTGATTTCCTCGGTTTAAACGTAATCATCACACTAAAATATGTATATAGGTTGTGTGTAGGTAAGAAGTAATCCCCAGGCGTTGCTACACACAACACTTTGGCACTTTGTTTACAAACATACTATACAACGTGCCGTTCTCAGATGCGGAAGTAACATATCATAAACCCTATAGCCTAGAGCAGGGGTTCTCAACGTTTTTGACTGGGGACCCCCAGAAATGCTTTGTCCATGTCTCGGGACCCCCGAGCCGCTCCCCTCCCCACAACCAATACAAATTGGCCACTACAATAACATGAATAATAGAGAAAATATACACTAAAACCAGATATAATCATTAAGGAAAGTTTGTGCATGGACTATGTGTACTATGCAAACTCTAAATTTCCACTTTTCATCCATTCAGTTGCAAAAAAAAAAAAACATTTTTCTTTTTTTTTTTCTTTTTTTTTGAAAATCATCTGGGGACCCCCCAAAATAATTTCGGGACCCCCCGAGGGGTCGCGACCCACGGGTTGAGAACCCCTGGCCTAGAGGGATGCGACCTCTGATTGGTTCAGAAACTTCTCCACCAGTGTTACAGGAACTTACAGGCTAAAAACTTCAAAGTAAAATGCCCTCCGTTTCCTTTTCACTGGGCCTTTAAATCATTTACAACAGTAGTTTAAAATAATACAGGATTACCATTTTGTTGTTTCAGATATCGCTGGGTGGAAAACTGCCCAAATCATTACTTTTCAGGAAACAAGAATATGATGAACATCAGTTAATTACCAGCTGCCTTATTATTACATCTGCAGAATTCCATTGTGCTATGAAATGTAAATATCTGTGTCTATGTGTGTGTATACGTGTGCGTGGAAACAAATTAAAGCACGTACTGCACAAAGCCAAAAGTCCTGCTAAAAGCATAGTCCAACACCAAATTAATGTAATGTGTCTCTGTGGTGGTGCACACAGCATCACAACACTGTGATGCTGTGTGCTGCTGCTCACTCCTCCATGTAGCTCCGTCCAGTTGAAACTATCAATCTTTTCAGTAGTCTTTAGTAGGCTAGATGTGTTTGGCCATCTGTTGTTACTATATATTACTTCACTGAGGTAACATATACTGTATAGGTATCTATATTTCTATATCTCCTCACTTGAATCGCCAACAGGACTATAAACACACAAAAACAGTTCGCACGCACGCATACACACACAGACTGTTGGTCATGTGAAAAAAACAACTGGGGGAGAAGGGGGACTCACACACTGCGCCAGCGAGGGCTAGTCAGATATTAGGGATGTCCCGATACTGTATCGGTATCGGGAAAAGTATCGGATCGGCCCTTATTTGTCATATCGGTTTATATCGGTATCGGCAAATCTTTTTTTCTTTTTTGTATTATTATATATATTATTATCTGGTATCTGTATTCTGTATCGGTATCGGCTGACACAGAAATTGTGGTATCGGGATCGGATCGGAAATGAAAAAAGTGGATCGGGACATCCCTATCAGATATGGCCCAGAAACGACTCAAACTCGTCTCTAAAACAGCAGTATGAATGAATCGTCCCTTACTGTTCCTTTTGCAAAGAGGAGCAAGCCATGCATGTGTCTGTGTACGCGTCGCCACGGCTAAAAACAAAGTGAAGCTCATACTTATGCTTCGCCATACGTACGGCGTGTGTTGCATGCTGAAAGTAGCTGATCTGCAAGCTCAGAATGCGTCGCCTCCGCAACAGGTCGTGAGGTTGTCGATCGGCTATTTTCAGCACACAGAAAAGACGCAGGCACTGCAACACTATCCCATTGGCTGAGAGGTCGGCTATAGTCAGGCAAAATGTGTGTGGTTGCCTAGAGACAAGGCAGCCAATGAAAAAGATAGGTGACTATCGGCAGCCAATGAGTAGATGAGTTGCAGCCACTACCAACCCAAGAGAATGTAGACCAGCCCTGCAGGTGGTAACAAATGGAAATGTAGTCATTCAGTGCATTCACATTTTCCCCTTTTTTATAATAGGAAGAAACCTACACATGGATGCATTGTGAACTTGTTAAATGGGCTATTTTTGCTAGAAGGATTGTGCCCGACAGCAATACCACACAGACAGACGAGTGCAAAAACATGCAAAAGGTGTAGAACCAATGCATAAAGGCACAACAGTAGTATAATATAGATTATAGAGGGTATGTGCATGCATAAAGTGAGTGGCAAATCGAGTTTAATGTCAGCGTTTATTGCAGTCATATAGGAGCTTTCCGTTTGGATGTATGGGTTATTATAAGGCCAGAAAGTAGTTATTTTTTCCCAGAAGATGCGAGTGCATTCTCGAGCAGCGGCAGTGAGACGTGGCACTGCCAGCTGCTAGCTTGCAGGGTGATCTCTGCATGGCTGCTACCAGTATCTCTTCTCCACGGTCGGTTGGTTTTGGGTATCTCAGTTGTCACAACCCGGCCCGTAGGGCCGTGAAAAAATTGAGGAAGTGGAGGCGGTGTAAAACTTTAACAGTAATTTATTAACAAAATAACTTCTTAAATTATGCAAACAAAAATTATGCGACAAAATGCAAACAAAAAAAAGTATGCATCAAACAGTGAGTGTGGGATGTGTAAGTCAGTAATAGCAGTAGTGTAAGTGTGGATGTGTGGTCAATGTAGTGGGGGGACTGCCCATAGTTCCTAAGGTTCATTGTTCCGAAGGTCTGTTAGTCCTACATGCCGGAAGGTTGGCGAACGTGCGTTAATGTTGGCGGACGTGCGTTAAGGTTGGCGGACATGCGTTAAGGTTGGCGGACATGTGTTAAGGTTGGTGGACATGCAGTACCCCATGGGAGGTTAAGGTTAGGGTTAGGGTTAGAGATAGGGTTAGTAATAGTAATGTAGGAACAATGAACCTTAGGACTAATGAACCTTAGGACTAATGACATGGACCCAATGTAGTGTGGGGTGTGCAAATCAAACAAAGGGAAACAAACAGAAGGGTGCTGTCATCTGGAGAGGGCAACTAAACCTAACCTTAACCCCACTCAACGCATGTAGGACTAACAGACCTTCGGAACAATGAACCTTCGGAAACAATATGGGCAGTCCCTGCAGCGTTCTCAAAGATTTCCACTTTGGGAGGTGTTTTCACTTCGCTGCGTTTTCACCTCCTAAAAACGCAATTCTCGTCTAAACAGACCCCTGTGAACGATACTTTATTCTGCAGTTTTCTATGAACACAGTTCTCGTGTAAAGAGCATGATAGATAGGGGAGTACCGGCACACTAGAGGCAGACACAGACAACACAGACCCATGCAGGCCAGGCCAAAGGGGATGTGACACAGAAAACAACAAATGCTTGTTGACCACATATTATAATATGACTCATCAAAACCCTCCAGTCTTATTGTTAATCCATTCAAGACGGGAAACCATGGTTTACGTGGTTTAAGGCGCCGTACACATATAAAGAACAAAAGTGCTGTGCTCCGCCTGTGTTTCATGGCCGCCTCAATGCTTTTCCAATGGAAGTCACGTAGTTTGACCAAACATTTGTGTTTGGTTGCCCCCCTCCCCCCAATCAAACACAATTGTTTGGTCAAACCACGTGACTTCCATTGGGAAAGCATTGAGGCGGCCATGATAGAAACACAGGCAGAGCACAGAACATTTGTTCTTTATGTGTGTACGGAGCCTAACCAAACACGTGTGTTTGATTGCCCCCCTCTCCACCCGAATCAAACACAAGTGTTGGGTCAAAACACGTGACTTCCATTGGAAAAGCATTGAGGCGGCCATGATAGAAACACAGGCAGAGCACAGAACATTTGTTCTTTATGTGTGTATGAGGCCTATGTAGCTTTTTTTTTAAATAGCAGATCTACAAGCTCATAGCGCAGCGCTCGGTGCCGTGCTATGAGCTTGTAGATCTGCTATTTTTGAAAAAAAAAAGGGGAAATGTGGGCACCTACCTATAACTACCATCAGGGGCAATTAGGGGTTAAGTGTCTTGCTCAAGGACACATCGACACCAACTCATGGGGGAGCCCGGGTTCGAACCAACCAGTCACTGACTGAGCCTACTTGCCGTAGTACTTGCCCTAGCCTCGACCTTCTGCAGGCGTGTGCATATAGGCTCAACTTGTGTAACTTAACGGGATATTTCACTTTCAAAAAAACGTTTGGTAATTTCATTGTCGTACTCAGTCTTATGTGAACCCCCAGATGTTTTTTTAAGTTGCTTGATTCAATATTTAGATATTTGCCCATTCCTATACAAACCCGTTGTAGCTTCTAACTCCATTTTAACCATGATAGATTAATCAAAAACACCCAACCTTTTTTCTGGTGACTCATAGTGTCCTCCGAATACGTGAGGGGGGCCGTGGATTTTCATTTACCCTTTTCATTCATTTTTAAATATTGTTTTAGAAAATGTAACAGGCTTGGCTGCGGCCTTGCTGAGACTAAAGAATAAAAACAATATTTAAAAATAAATATCCACGGCCCCCCTCACGTATTCGGAGGACACTATGAGTCACCGGGAAAAAAAGACAGGTGTTTTTGATGAATCTAGCATGGTTAAAATGGAGTTAGAAGCTACAACGGGTTTGTATAGGGAGGGGGCGGGGCAGCTAAAATGAATCTCAAATATCTAAATATTGAATCAAGTAACTTAAAAACCCTCTGGGTGTTCACATGAGGCTGAGTATGACCAAAAGTTTTAGCTTTATGTAAGACATGGCACTCTGTAGTGCAGTGGTCCTCAACAGGCGGGCCGCGGCACGCTTCTCTGCGGACCCTGGACAAATTATAGGAAAAAATGAAATAATAAAAAAAAGTCACCAGACCGCAAGTGGAATTCTCCATTGTGTTCGCTGAATGCCGACCAGCGCAGCACTCTGAATGTGTGCACGTGTGTGAGTGGGCGTGAGTCCATTCTAGCTTCCTTTTCTGACAAGAGCCGCTTGACGCGGAGCCTTCTTCGGTGGTATTTGCATGAGTGTGTATGTGAAATAATGTCCTCCCGGGCGGCACAATGACGCGGAGGCAAGCTTCCATGAGACGCTTGCCTCC
>OOFJ01114036.1:0-12628 GCA_900323375.1 Benthosema glaciale
GGGGGGTGGGGGTCTACTGAGCATGTGTGACCCGGGTGCTGTCTAGTCTAGTCAGAATCACGCGTCAGTCACACAGAGAGCACATGTCACCACAAGTGGTCTGTGTATGTTATGTCACAATGGATGCAGTGGAAAAACATATTTTTATTAGTGACTTCCTTGTTGTCTCGAGACGAGCACTAAAATATCTTTGTTTTAGGAGTGTCCAATTTAATCATGAAGGCTATAATGTTGAAAATACCCTTAATGTATGTCCCTGTGCAGGGTTCCCGGCGCTATGGCACAAATATTCTCCTTTGTCATTAAGAATTGTCAAAGAATGTGAAGAGGAGGTTTTATTAATGTTTTATTATAGTGAGGATGAAAGTATGTCGGGAATTGTATGGGGAATTGGAGAATAATCCAGGAGGTACGCGCATGTAGGCAAAAGAAAAGGAAGACATAGTATGTTCTTTATGTACGTTCATGGGAAATAGGCATTAAGGTAAGCTGGATTCTTTGCAGGGTTTTTTTTTAACAGAATGTGGAAATACAGAATGTAAGACAAATAGACAACATGTGCATTTATGACAGGGCGTCCAATAATGACAGTAGAGGAGAGCATTTAAAGTCTTTAAAAAAAATACGAAGGCACAACTAAAGTAAATATATATTTGTTGTTATTTTGGCAGCTCCTATAGTTCCTGAATGTGATCTGATAACAAAATGATGATGATTGAACGAACACATGCACACATATAGCTTACAAATCACAAGTGCCTGAAAAATGTGCATGCAAAGGAATATACAGTAGGGAAATATTTTCACTTGTGTGCCACACATTAACTCAAACTCTGTGCATACAAGCTGGTAACGTCTTTCATGCTATTGACCTTTCATTAAATGGAAGGAATCATGAAGGCATTCATTGACTGACAGCAAGTGAGCATTGTAAGCATTGTAACTTTAAAGGCAAAGAAGCCTTCCTTGACTAAATGTTTTCTGTTTTTAGCTATCATGTCATAAATGCAATGCCGCTATTGACAATTTGTCTAACACTCTGTTATATTGTACAGTTGAAATGTTGAAAGTCTGAGTAAGTTGTACAGTCCTGATACCGAATGTAGGCAGCAAGGAACACAGAATGTTGTTGCACATTGAAGGAAAAAGAAAGTGAGACCAGTTTGTCAAGTGTGACAAACTGGATTTTAAGCAAATCTGAGATGGATAAAGTATGTGATGTATGTTATGTAGCAAGTTGAGTGGTAAAGACTTTAATTAAGAAAGTGTCACGAAGGCCGACCGCGAGTTGGAATCACTGACTGTAGCAGTGAATAGTAGGCTAATTAGTCTTCTTACTAATGTCATTTCTACGGTCCTCAAATGAGCCAAGATGAGGCGCTAAAAGATGTCGACACTTCCAC
This sequence comes from Benthosema glaciale, assembly GCA_900323375.1. Lineage (NCBI taxonomy): Eukaryota > Metazoa > Chordata > Actinopteri > Myctophiformes > Myctophidae > Benthosema > Benthosema glaciale. The sequence goes on from OOFJ01114036.1 coordinate 1,404, forward strand.
CGTTTGAAGTGTGATGCAGAAGCAAAAAGGAACAGATCTGCTTCCACAAGGAGAGTGAATTCAGGGGAGAGCGGGTCTCCGGGGGCCACGTGGAGGTAGTGACATGGAAAACAAGGACACTTGTGTGGTTCACACGTGGCCCCTCATGTGTGCTTTGAAGTTATAATCCATTTTACCCGCACAATCTTGCTAGAGCGTGTTCGCCGCGTCCTACGCGTCCACGGTCCATTAACCTTGTGTCCACTATCCGGCCCCATATGTGTGTGTGTAGTTCTAACACGTGTGCATGTGTGCGGGTGTGTAAGAGTGAAGTGTGTATAGTATAATGACCTAATTTTGTGTTCAAGATTTGTGTGGGCGAGTGACTGTGTGTGCGCGTGAAAAGCAGAGAACAAAAGGTAAAGCGCGGAGTGAAAAGAGCTGCATGAGAGAGTGATAGTGATCGACAGACCCAATAAAAGACAATCTGACGCGGATAGCCTGGTGATAAGTGCAATAGCTTCCGTTATGTAGGTGCACAAGGGAGCACAAAACCGTGTTTCTAGATAATGAACTCAGAGGGCTGTTGTTTGACTTCTATACCTATAAAATGGGCCTGAGGAAGAAGGCTCCATCAAAAGTGGGGGATGTATAGTTCCCTCATTTCCTCAGGGGTATATATATATACTGTACCTTTCCATATTGAGACACGCACGCATGCACGCACACACGCACTAGGCTGAATTTCTTCATGTCTAACAGCAAACAGACACTAACAGCATCAGCTGTGGAGTTATACGTAAAAAAAACAGAAATCAGCGATCCCTCTCTTTACATAAACATCGTAGGAGTAATTTTGAAACAACAATAATGATTATTATTTTCTATGAAGATATACATGAAACAAAACAAAACGTTCCACACCAAATTACATCTGGATCTATAGTTAACTTTTGTGGATACGACACCAATAGTGTAAATGGTGCATTTATATAGCGCCTTTATCCAAGGCGCTTTACATAGATTGTGCACTATACATTCACCCATTCACACACTGATGGCAGCGGAAACCATGCAAGGTACCTACCAGCACATCAGGAGCAATTAGGGGTTAAGTGTCTTGCTCAAGGACACATCGACAGCAACTCTGGGGGAGCCTGGGTTTGAACCGGCAACCTTGCGGTTGCCAGCCAGTCACTCTACCCCTGAGCCACCACACCCCCTTAGCCCCATAGTGTGCATGGTTGCGCTCGTGCATAAAATGTGTATGTAACTCAAATTCAAATGAATGCCTATGAACGTAGCTATAGCTCTCTCTAATGACAAATCTCAAGTATGATACTGGCTGCTTGCTGAAAAGCCAGTCCTATAAGGTGAGCTACAAGCCAGACACCTTGTTCGATTGCAAGGATGTTATTTCTCTAAGTATTCGAACATCCCAACCCGTCATCCTCAAAGGTGCTTCACACTAGAGGATTCTGTAATAGTTTCCCAATCAGATTTTCACACAGGGTTTATACACCAGGCAGGGCAACACTGCTTTTCTCTCAAGTTCAGGCTATTTATATCGTATTCAGATGCAATTGTAAAGTGTACGTATGATGCCGGACCGGTGCAATATGTGTTTGTTTTACTTTCAAGAAAACAGGGAGGTCCATCTCAACTGCCATTGGTTTATTTTAACTACATTTATTTACTCTGATGGTCAATAATCAATTCAACAGGGGTCTCATGGTACATGACAGTATTAGAATCAATTCAACAGGGGTTTCATGGTACATGACAGTATTCCGTACAGGTAACCAGTATTATTAATGTAAATGTAACATCAAGAATTCAGATGAATAAGACAGCATTTTGCGTCACTGAATAATTTGGCTGGTTTACTTATTTTTACGTTTACTTCCACGTCAGATGAGTTTGCGAGCAAACTCTCTCTGTCCCTTTGTACTGTAAGTGGAAAACAGACTATTTGTTTCTTTAAATAAATGCATTTTGAAATGGACAGAGATGTGGATATTGATAATATTAAATTGAATCAATATTCTAAATTGATATGGTAACGGACATATTGGTCTTAAGATGTCATTTATTTAAATCTAATGAGTTATGTCCCCAAAAGCTAGCTAGCTGCTGCACATTAAAGTCCTCAACAATGTTAATATATCCCTTTGTAAACCAGAGAGTGTAGCCTACCGTATCAGACTAAAATGAACACTGAGGATTTTACTGTGATACTATTTTTTAACCATATTCATCCAAACAATGTCATTCAAGGGTAAAAAAAAGAAAAAAAAGAAGGCTCAGTATTTTCCCATCAGCAATAATAAGCTTCAAACTGCAAAACCATGCTGTTTGACTGGCCGAAGTGTACGGAATGCTGTCAGTTTTATATATGCATTATCTATTGATAATTTTGCTAAATACTTTGAGGTTGACCACCTAAACCCTATAGGCCTGGATGACTGGGGTCCCCCGGGGGCTCTATACTTGTATACTTGGCCTGATCCTTCTTCCACTCTATATACCAAATCATTTTGTCCCAGAATAGGGACACTATAGGGTTCATGTGGTCTATTCTTTGTTGTTTTATGTTATGTTTCTCCTCAGAAGGAGGCAGAGTATAGTGGTTTGATGTGCTTATTGTGTCTGTTGTACCTACAGCATACTGATGTGCCCCTTCTGTGAACTTCACCTGAACTTCACCCCACTGAGTTTTGAGTTCTGAGAACCCCACTGAGTGACTGAGTTATCTCTCTTTGTACGTGTGTGCGTGTGTGTGTGTGTGTGTGTGTGTGTGCGTGCGTGCGCACATGTGTGTGTGTGTGTGTGTGTGTGTGTGTGTGTGCGTGCGTGCGTGCGTGCGTGCTCAAGAGAAAACAAGTGAAACACAAGGCTCACTGGCTAGATCAACGACTCCTGATGCCAGTCGTTTCTAGCTGGGACCTTGATGGACTCAAGTCTTCCACAAAAATACAAAAAAGGAAGAAAAAAAAAATGATAATAATCACAACCCCCTTAACCCTACTCTTGTTGACTCTCTTTATCTCAGTGCTATCTTGTCTTCCGACTGAAAGCAATGGAAATCTTTAAAAGAATAAATAAACACATGAATGAATAAATAAATTAATAAAAGAAGCAAGAAAAAGATGAACACATAAGCCATACATGACAATGCAACGGGCCTTGGCAGATTGAGCTGCTGAGAGAAAGGGCTGAATCACAATAAGGTCCCACCCAGTGTTACCACCAGGGACTTAGAAGAACACATCAATAATGGCTGGACTCCTTATAGGAAAACCAAAGGAAGTAAACAGGAACTATAAACTGGATTTGTGACGACTCCAGAAAACAACGATGCAGGTATTAAAGACCAGCAATATATACAAAGAACAGAGAACTACTGTACCAGCCTGCAACCTAAGAAGGGAAAATATACCAATTTGGATAACAGACTATAAAGAGGTTTAGAAGACGTCCGAGACAAACCCGTGGTCTGCAATAAATACGAACATGTCCATGTGGACAGCATGCATACATCATTGTTCATCCTAAGAGATGACTCCTCAGTATCTACTAGAGACAATAGAACCCTCAATTCACCCTCTCTTTGAGTTTCACATCAGACCTGTATATTTCTACATTAACTCTTACCTGAATTGAAGGGAAATGTCTTATTAAGAAATATTATTCAATAAAATGACAAATATATTTGTATGATTGTAAGCAGTGACCCATGGTGTCTTTTTCTATTATTAAATCTGTGTGTGTGTGTGTGTAGTTTCCCCCATACAGAATAGGACTGAATAGAAACTAGACTACTACCACAGTATAATTTTAGTTCTGTATAATGTTTCTGCGTGCGTGCGTGAGTGCGCACGTTTGAGTGTGTATATGAATGCGAGCCAAACCGAGGAACACACTGATACCTTAACTTGAAGACAAAAATAATGCCAGGCCTACTCAGTTACACGCACACGTCCTGTTTTATTCTGAGCCGAGTCCAGCAGCTATGGGTCCAGATGGGACCAAGAAATAGCACAGAATTTTAATCATGGATCATACGATTCCATGAATAATGATGAAAAAACATCGCATTACAAAAGTATACGCTTTTCAAATTGCACATGCTTAATGTTTGCTGTTTCGAAAGAGGCAGAGGTCAGTGACTCATCCTGCATGTGCAGACAAGGCAGGTTGTGTGGAAACATAATACAGACAATATACCAGCCGAAATGACTGTGCTTTATTCCCACTCATTCCCATAAGTTCATTAATAGGGCAATGGGTTCACTGTGAGGTCTATGACACTGCTCGAACTGCATCAAACTGAAAGCCACATTGACTTTGCATCATGCTTAAACGTTTTCATTGCCATACAAAATTACACAATAAATCCTAAAGATTTAATTTAACTCTGGGATTTTTACTGTGTAATTGTCCAGGTTTGTGATTTAGCAGGTGGGAGGAACCATCACTTTAGTCAAACATCATCAACCCGCCATCATTGTTCCCATACTTTTACATTCCAAACCACTATCAACTAAAAGTGCAGAGTGACATAACACAGATATTGCAGTGAGCCAGATCGACAATTCCAATTAGATTTTGAGTGGCACATGAGTCAACAGAAAGAAAAAAAAACTTCCAAAGAACTCTAGGCCAAGTTTGATCTGCTGGACTGAGAGAAATATAATACTCTTCTCAGTCTGATCAACTTTATAATCATCTGTGTGTGAAAAAAAAGAAAGAAAGAGGACGGATGAACGGTAGCAATTACATCTCTTCATGAGTCCATTAGACACTCTGTGATAACCATGGTAAATGGATGTCGGATTATGTCATGAAAAAAAGAAGGTAATTATGCTAACAGGCCTATATGCCAGCACACAGTGCTGTGCGTGTGTGGATCTGGAATATCAGATTTGCGGGATTATTGTGTTAAAGAACTGTCACTGACTTTCACAAATAACCCACCTTTGAGCCGTGACCTCAGTCAGACTATAAGCCACCTGCCTTTCCTTTCCTCCTCTGATCCCTCAGGCTTTAGTGACAAAATCTCACAGATCCATGAATCTTATGAATCTTACGGATGTGCCAATGAGACATTTTGGCCGATCTCGATATCCGATATAATTTATCGGTGTGCATGGCCGATAACCGATATTACCGATTCGATATGATCTCATTCTGTATTGAAAAAATATATATAATAATGTTGTCCATTGTGAGAAATACATGTATCAGGGTTGTCTGCACTGCAGGCTTAGACAAGTGAAATTTAACTTTAATACCTTTATATGTAATGTTGTGAGCTTATAGATCTGTTCAAGCTGTTACTTTGGGCGTGTTTATCTGTAAAGACAGACCGATTAATGGGACCGATTAATTAATCGGCCAGATTGATACCGATTACCGATACCGATTCATCTAAAAAGAACGAAAATCGGCCGATACCGATGTGTTTGCCGATTAATCTCCCATCACTAATGAATCTATTCACATAATATTATTCTGTTCTATAACCCCCACAGCGAGTAATAACAGTGCACTCAGTCTCAAACGTAACAGAGCTTTATGGTGTTTAGAGGCAGTGACTGTGGATTAAGGCCATTCTAAAATAGTCAAGACAGTTCTCATATAGCACTTCGGGGAAGTCAAATAGTATTCATACTGTCGATTAGCATAGATTATATCTATGTGTTATAGTTTAGCATTAGCGTTTTCTCCTTCTAGTATTTTAATATTTGAATTGGTGGATACATGCATTAACTTACATTAGTTACATTAGTAATTAACTTATTTTCTTAGTGCTATTTCTATGAGAAGAAAATAGGAAACAAAATACAGTAAAGTTAAACCACGAACATTAGACAGAGATAGATATAATTATTACACTTCAGTCAGAAAACTAATGGAAAATATTATATGAATCAAATTGGAGATACATTTAATTCTTAGTGTATCTGGCACTGCATGGTATACGTGCTCATCATCACTCCCTTCTAAGCGTAAAACAGACACGAGAGGTGGAAGTGATCAATTACCAACCCCACCCCCCTGGGGAACTCATATCAAATAAAGCAGAGACAACAGGTGGATGCACAGCAGCAGGTATCAGCAGCTGGCATGGAGTGTGAGCTTACTGTAGTATTTACACTGGCCTACTGTCATGGACATCTGACACCTGAATCAGGGAGCAGGCACTATACTGCAGTTGTCTGTCTGGCTTCATTTACAGGTCCAGTTGAATTCCAACAGTGTCTGCAAGCATGCAGACATAATTATTATTAAAGGTCCAATTCTTTATTTCCATTCTTTATTCCTCTACATTGTTCTACTCATGTCGCCATATTTCTTGTTTGTTAATAGTTAATAGTTTAACAAGGTTCAAGGTTTCTTTATTTTGTCTCCCGAGGGAGAAATTTGTCTTGGACCCCAAGGACCCACAACAAAAAAACAATACAATACATACACAATACAAGACAAAAAAGTACAAAGTGACTCGTACAACATTTAAATACCCCTCACATCACATAGTGCAAAAAGTGAAAAAGGAGATGAATATCATCACCTTCTACCTCTACCCTGTCTGCCCTCTGCAAGGACTCTGTTAAGCAGTGTAATTGACAGAGGGACAAAGGAATGCTTATACCTATTATATTTGCACGCATGGACCTCGTACCTCCTTTTTTTCTTTCTAATTTGGAGTGTTGCGGGTTGTCTGCTCCGGCAGTACTCGTGTCTCCTCGTACCTCCTACATGATGGCATTAGCCTATACTCGGGGTATAGTACATGGGAGGGGTCAGACACCATTTTCTTAACCTGCCCAATGGTGGCCCTAGGGGGTTATGGGAGGTGAAGACATACCCATTATCTTCCCATTATCTTCCCAACATTGCTGTCAACAAAGGGGAAGGAACTCGAGTCCAGCTGGCATTTCTGAGACAGTGTGGGGGATACGTTTGACTCAGAAATGTGCTTCTGGTGTGCGTCACCTTTGTTGGAACATTGCCATTCTTTGCAAAAAAAATGAAAAAACACTTGATGTGGTATATTTGTATACCATTATTTATGTTTATCATAACCATCATTTATTTGACCTGGGTATGAGGAGTAAATAGGAGGAGCTCAGCCAGTCAGACTATGTCAAACTCAGTGAAAACATTGCATGACTATACTTTGGAGAATGTGGCAGAATTCTCAGCTGAGAAGATGCTGGAGTTCATCTGGATGCAAAGGAACCAATACATTTGCAAGACAAATGCAGACTTTGACATTTCACAGAAGTAAGAAACAGGTAACGCTTTAAATAAACAGTAATACATCACATTGAATGCTACTGTGTTGGAATTCCAAGAAAATATGACAAAAACTAGCTTCCACTATTCTCCACTAGATGACAGCAGTGAGTTGTGTGGCTTCATTTATTGTCATTTTTGGCCTGATGTGACATTTTGTCGTTGACTGATTGGTTGCTTGCTTGCTTGATTGATTGATTGTATACTTTATTCAGTATGCCAAAAAGCACAGAACTGTACAGTTAAATGCAAAATACAATGCTAAAATAATTGAACCCACGTAAGCACTATGGCCTGTTTCCATTGGGGTCCAATTCATAGAAACATTTTGTAACAGACAAATACATATGCAACACTATGCACAAACTTCATATAAACGAGTACTAATCAAAAAGAAAAATACACTAAACAGTTTAACCTGTTATGTTAGTGTTTCACCAATCGTTTGTTCATGATTTCTGAGTCATGAGGCATTCTTCTCGCATTATGAAGTCAAATTAGGTATATTGGAGTGAGTAGTTATTACATGTATATATTTTTTATTTTGTATTATTCTGACAAAAGTAACAGATTCGACACTTTAATCTGTAGGCCTGCTTTGAGGCTTTGACAAAGCTGTAGGCCTGTGTCAGCTTGAGACTGAGTAACAAGATACAAAACCTTGGCCCATATAAAAATACAAATGAATAGCTATGTTGACTTTGGTACGAGTCGACCCACCTTTCATAGCACAACGGATACATTTTCCAAAAGGAATGAGACAGTAAACTAAGACAAACACTCACCCTCATCGAAACAAAACTCCATTCACCATGTGAACTGTTTCTGTTGGTAGAAGAGATGAGTCATACAAGTCAAACCGCTACACACAACCAAAACAGACTGCCGCCCCCCACACCTACAACTACCACGAGAATGACTGGGGAAATATTTTAAGATTGCACAACTGAGTAACCTACACTGCTCTGTTTGCATGTTTATCTCACATTGAATAGCACTGTATGTGGCATGTGCAGTGTGCACATACCATGCATTTCAACCAAGACTGTCTTTGATGATTACTAAGCAGGAATGTACTTGATTGTGACCGAAGGTCGCACTTAACTACAGCCACGGACTGGCGCTGAAAATCGGCCCTGGCATTTGTGGACTTCACCGGCCCAAAGACGGCCAAAAGACGCCACTATTCTTTTTTATTACATGTTCTTATTGTTTTGGCATAATTGCCAGACCAGCCAGTCCGGGCCTGGTTAACTATGGAATCATGCATTTCCCATCAGTCAGTGAGTCAGTCAGTCAGTGTATCACTCAAAATCCCCATAAAGCCCCCATATATGGTACCCCAGGTCTCGTGATCACGTGACATCATCAGGGATGGAGATTCCTGATGTCATAGTAGATGCGACATGCTGTCACAATTAAGTCCATGTATGGAGATCCCTGCTGTCACCTTCCCGATTCAGATGTCTCCCTTTTGAGTGATACCTGTGGATTTAATCTCTAGACGGGGCTGTCCCAAAGTAATTTGTGCAGCCGCGCCCGGCAAAACTAGAGTTCTCACCAGGCAGGAAATTGACCTGTTGACCTGTTCTGACATTCCATATATGGATCTGTACACTCAAGACACGCTCCATATATGGCCAGTGCACTTCTCGCCCTCAGGAGTCTTACCGGTGTAAGCAGGCTATCTATGCACACTTGTGTATGTTAATTGCTTTCATTTTGTTGTTTAGTTTTACGCTGCTTTGCCAAATTATTATGTTGTTCAGTAAACCTGTTTGACTGGTGGCGTGGACAGACATACTGACTGACTGACTGAATCCACTGTACTTTGCATGGGGAACTATACTATACAGTAACTGGTAGTTGCTAAACTAGTCATGCAACATATATACCGGTAGGCGACAACGAAATTCATTTCAGGTGCAAAGGAAAAACCTACTGTAAAACATCATCAGATTTATTCAGCTATGGATACATACAGTATGGTGTACTGTTGTGTACACAACTCAGAGTATACACATGTAAGGCTCCATTGGCTTCCTACACTACTGGGGATTTGACTGAAATAAAATTGAAACTTATAAGCTAGATCACAACATGTATCGGGGGCCCCTCCCTTACCTCCATTACATCACAAACTGCCATCTGTAAACAGTGCTGCCTCGGGTCATACGGCACGCCTAAAAATAAAATCCTTAGTCAGTCAGTAGCTGGCTGGAGCACGGGAAACAGGAATTTACTCAATCAGGAACTCTAAATTTAAAATCTGATTTGTTTTCTTCTTCTTTATTATTATTATTATTATTATTAATTATTGTTTTTTGAGCTTTATTTTCTTTTAGCAAGTGTTTAAGTTATTGAGTTTCAGATATACGATAGTGAAAGAGTATAGCTAGTATCTAAACAGGTATATTTTGAAAGGCAGAATGAAAGCTAACCAGTTAACACTTTGAGATTGACCATCTATTCCCAAACCGCCGTTTTTAAGGGATGACTTGAGTTGAGATGACTTGAGCACAAGATTAGTTTTGACTAGTTGGCTACCACCATCACATCAAACATCAGCTAATTTAGGTTGTTTGAAAGGTATGTTAACCCAGAGTGCAATTCTATTCTGTGCTGTGAATGAATCCCTAGCTTCCACATTAAACCCTGAATTTAAAAAAAACTACAGAATGACGTTAGTATGACATGTAAATAATGTGAATTATGCTTACCGGTATTAGGATTCTGGCAGTATCACCAATGGAATTTGTTTTGGATCATTGTGTACTTGTGACCTGTTCTCTGCTGTATACTACAGGAGAAGATACATTTAAAATTTTAGTCTCAACAGAGCATGCCAACAAACATGAAAACAACTTTGGATTGCTTCATATAAGCCTAGTTGATTGTATGAATACAAAAATCTACATTACCTATATTTTCCTCTTTATGTATACAGCCTTAAAGGAGCTCTTCGACCTTATCGTAACAACATTTCTCCTAATGCTCATATTAGATGACACATCTACACGCTCTGTCTCATTGGTGTGCTCACTGTGGACAGTTCAGAAAACAGCCTACCAAATTTGACATAATCATTGCATGGGGATTACATAATAGAAACTACAGTCTTTCTCTTTATGGGAAGTTAGCATGCTGAAATAGATAGATGGTGGTCCTTTAAGGTATAGCAGTTAATAGAATAATAGGTGTTAAACACACACACACAAACACAACACAAATCAGAGAACAATAACTGGAAATTGTTATACCAAGAATGTTATACACTATTGTATCATTACAAACTCTGTCTTGTGAAATAAATACCATTTTCAGGAGGATATACCATTTGTACACACAAGCATGGGTACATGCAAAAACACTATCCACTATTTGCATGTGACATGGAAATTAAGAACTATGCTCAACCAGGTGGCTTTGATCATGTTGGCAGTGCCCTGGAATTTCCCCCAGGATGCATAGGTCTGGCATGAATCATACAATAACTAGCCTGCAAATTACTAATAAAATTGACATGTTAAAGCAACGGGGTGAACAAAGGTTGTGTTGTGACAGCACACGCTCACACAAAAACAAAGAGTGTGTGGTCAACACATAGTTTGAATAACCAAGGGTCCAATTGTAATTCGTAACCCAAAGTATGTGGGGCGGGACAGGGGAGGGTTAAATAGCAACAACTTTATTAGGAGAACAACAAAACAACTAAGAACTAAACTAAAAACAAGAGTTGGTACAAAGCCAACTCGGAGAGGCAATTGGGTTTTCAGGGTGGTTTTGAAGGTAGGGAGGGAAGGGGAATCTCTGATGCGTTTGAGGACTGCATCCAGAGGGAGGGGGCAGCCATAGAGACCTAGGTTCGGCACCTGGTCTTGGGGATCTCTAGGAGACCCAATGACAGGAGGGCAGGAGGAAAAAATAAAAGAATAAATAATAAT